>RCAB01000036.1:0-267638 GCA_003640385.1 Setaria digitata
TTTTTTTTTTTTGATTTTCAAACGATAAACTGAATTCAACTGTTAAATTCGTTGTATGATAAATGATCCTGCCGAATTTGATTGTATTTTCATTGTTTTGGATTCAATGTGTCCGAATTTTGTTTTTCATTGAACCTTATTATTTCTCTGGTACAGAAGCTATATTTCTTTGCTTACTTCACTATTTTTCGTTTGTTATCATTGGCATCCATGTAAAATAGTGTTTAAGACAAAAGTTGAGCCTCAAAAATTTTAAGTTTACAATTGGTTGTGTAAGGAAAAGAAATGGAGAATTACTGATCGAAATCGGACACAATTTCATTGCGGTGACATTCTTCTTTTCGGATTGTGTAAAATTTCAACGAAAAACAAAAAAAAAAAAAACTGATTTCGGGTGTTTTTTTTTTGGAAAAAAAGAATCACCTGAATATGTGCCGAGCACTAGTTTATCCCCCGAAAAGTTTTTATTTTATTCCCGAAGACATTCCAGATTTAGATAAAGCAAAAATCTTAATAAAATGAAGGAGTTTAAAAGGCGGTGATTACCATTTCGTTTTGATCATTCGTTCTTGAATTTTTCCGGTTAGAAATCGGTTTATCAAAATTTTCTCTCCTAGATTCTTCAATATATTCTTTTTTCTTCCTATTTAGATCAAAAATGAGATTTCTTACCTGGAAATAGATTTCTCAAGCATTCTTCCGATTCCCTTCGTTTTTTTCTTTACAAATCAATCATAATATTTCGTGGAACTATTTGTGGTTTTGGTAATTATCGAATGAATGTATTTGCCTTTTCTTCATGCATTCTCGATGGCGCCTCATTGATCATTATATTAATAATTAATAGCAGGGAAAAATATATTTCATCCGTATATGAACATTGGCATTGAGGATATTTGATAATTGGTAAGTGAAAAAAATGGAACATAGCAAGCGGATTGTGTTTATCATTTGTTCCGTTTGCTTCACCGGTTTCCATCAGGTAGGCTAATTTACTTTTATTACTTATCACTATATTTTCAGAACTTATTTTGCAATTTTTTCTGGCGAAATATTTTTTAAGCGCATGAAATCGAATTTTTGTAAAGCATTAAATTAAAAGAAAGCCAAATAATATGTGGGACATGGTATACAGAATATATGAGGACGGCCAGCTGTAACTGTCAATACAGATTCTGATTGAGATTATGAAATATTAATAGGCTATCAACTAATTAATTATATCAACATAATTTCGACATTTTTTTTGCATTCTTGTCTGAAAATTCTTTCACTTTAAATGAAGTCAATAAAGTGCAAACATGTCGATAGAATATTAGTAAAGTTAGTAAAGTCTAGCTGAATGTGTGAAGATTCTTTTAGGCAGAGTACTACAATGCCTGCTTATTAATGAAAAGGTTACTTGAGCACATAATATATTTGTGTCCTTTCATCCATGAGACAAGTCAAAAAGACATGTTTCAACGAGAATACTGATCATTATAACGTTTTTTTTTTAGAAATAAACTTTTACAGGTAACTTTACCACTGATCTACACATCGTCAACTCCCGTTCAAAATGCTCAGCGTTCCATAAAACTAGTACCAACAAATAAAACCCAGCATAATTCCCCTCGACGACTTCCACACAGTAGTAAACTGAACTATTTTCCTCGTCTGAAGATGGTATATTTTTAGTCTCATCCTCAAAAAAGAAAAAACAGTTCAATGTTTAATGTGATAAAACTCAAAACATCAGTCAGTAGTGATTTATATCTCTGTGCACAGCATAATTCAATGTGGTCATGGCTACCATTATTGCTATTTCCAGTTCATGTTTAATGCTTCGTTAAAAGTATAAGTTTTAGGATGGGATAACTAGCAGTAACCCCACGTCAGCAGTGGATAAAAATTTTTTGCAAGGCACGTTCTAATCCTATTTTCTATGAACTAGCTTATTTTGCTATTGAGTTTTAGCTAGAAGAGTTAGATTGATTCTATATGAGCATAAAAGGATTATATTCAGATGACGATGCAATTAATATCTTCATAGCTTGCCAATTTTTTATAAATTTAAAGATCGTTCCAAGCGTTTTTTTTTTCTTTCTAAGAAATCTTGTATAGCTTAAGAAAGTATCCAATCACAGTCTCAGATCTAGCGCTGCAGTTATCTTGCAGTAAAGAAAACGAAGCCAAAAGGCGCTGTAAGGCCTTCTGTACCTTCTCTCAATGATTCTAAATGCAACGATCCCACGATGCGCGAAGTGATCATCCAGGTTAGTTTTGTTTCAGATTACACTAATTTCCACTCAAAAGATGCCATATGCGGAATGCATTCATCGCAGCAAGTTGAGTGATGACATTCTATTGAGACAAAATTAGTGTCAGCATTTTGTTAATTTCAGAAGCTTGTAATATATATGAAGAAAACAATTTAAGATATTAATAAATATAAACTAGAAATATGATCCATACTATCGATGTGAAAAGTTGTAGAAACTTTTTTTTACTTTTGTTTTTCAAATAGCAATACTGAAATAATAAAAACTTTGACCGGGGATAACGGGATCTTAATTTTTAATACAACAGCCTAATTTTCCTATATATCGAATCTTTTGTTATGTTCTTAAATCCAGAGAAAAACAATATTAGATTTTCAGAAAAATTAAAGTTTTTTTAATTTTGTTGCTGCGTACTTTAACTGATGACTGTTGCAATAACTTCTAACAAACTTTTTCATCCTACAAATTTGATCCTTTATGAAAATTAAAAAAAAAAAAAAAAAACTTTAATTAGGGGCATCTTGTAACTTCGCTGATTCCAAAACTTTCAGTTTTTTTTTTTTTTTTTCACGTTGCTTTGTTGACGACAGTAGAAAGTATAAAGTTGCTCTTACGCCATATTGTGCTAAATGTCCAGTCAAAGTTTATAAGGTACTGTATTTTAAAATGAAACGACCGATGAACTTGCAAGTTGAAGTCCAATGAAAGAACTGTTCATAAGATAATGTTGAACGCATGAAGACTTAACAGCAATCAATCAGTTGGATAAAATGAAGCAGTCGGCTGACTTGATTCTCGTTCACTATCATTCATCTTCTACTTAACAACGCAGTTATTCCAGAACATCGATCCAAGTCCTTCAGTAGCGAAAAGGCAGATTCAGCTAGCAGTGCATGACAAATTCGGTGGTGTTATTGATGCAATTTGTTCCAGCAGTTCATTCAGCTATTTGATAAATACGGACATGTACTGTGAAATCCGAAAGAGTAATACAACCTGCTTGGTCTTCCGACAAGCTAGTCAATAACTGCAATATCACTTCTAGTATGAATTTCATACTGATTTGATCTTGCATTTTAGATTTTCCACTTTCTAATAAAAACTGATCAAATCTCACAAGGATCTGTTTAACGAGAGAGGTGAATATATCACTTTTGTCGATAAATATGACCACTGTGGGAAGTGGAAAAATGAAATCTTTGTAATGAAGACAAAGTCATTAAAATTGAGATAAGTGTTTGTGGTTTTATAAAACGTTTGCAAGAAACAATTAAAACAATTGCTTGAAGGTAATTCTATCCTTGGCGCCATGATAGCCATCTCAATTGTGGATATCTTCTTGGGAGTACTTTTATCTGTTGAAGTAGTAAGAAGGCTCCAGAAAGCAGAAAAGAACAGTGATGAAAGAATATTAAGATATATATTGAGAATATTATGACTGAAAATTGCATTCAAACTTCTTTCGAAAATCATTTCTGCCGGGAGATATTATAGGACCTAAATCCGTACTAACATTTTTTCTAGTTGAATTCTCAATGAAGCAGTGATGAAAGGTACCCTGAACACTGTATCAAAACTCATCCAGTTGCTTATCATAATTCTATGTTCCTGGAAGCAATTTCCAGGTTCTTGAAAAATAATGCTTTCCGTACATAAAAGGATTATCGAAAATACTATCGAAATATTAGACAAAAACCTAAATTTAATGAATAGTTGTGAAAAATTTGTCAATAAAGAAATAATTATTAATTATTAAATTAAACTCATGCTACTGCAATGGAAAAATCAAGGCTTTGTCAAGCAAAAAAAGTGATTACTGGATACCCAACTCCGATAGCAATTTCTTCCGGGCTTGCTCTGTTGTAGAGTGGTAGTCAAAATATGTCTTTGTAATATCTTTGTAATTCTTGTTATTTCGTACCTTCTATGGATAAATGAATGATTTATCATATTTGCTCCAGCGGAGATGGTAAATCTAACGAGACTCTGTATTTGTTCTGGAAAATATTGTGCCATGCATTTCCTGATCGTCGGTTTGTGTATTTAAGGAATATGTTATTGGAAAAAACTGATCCAACTTTGCGGATAAGCAGAAGTGCAATTTAGGAACAAAAAAAAGCAATTGCAGAGAGGTGATCAGAAAATTGTTCTCTTTGTAATTAGACAGAAAATGTGGAATTTATGAATTAAAGAACGATGTTTCATATCATTCAGAAATAATTGGTATATGTGTAGGCGAAGAGATGTCCATGAAGTTTAATCACAGGTCGAAAGTTGTTCGATTTCCAACTACTAAAAATTATTTGAGTTTAGAATAAACGTACAATATCTTAAACTAATTGTAGTTTTTCACTGGTTATTTGACGATATCTTAAGCAAAAGATTCTTATACTATTTTAAAATTATTCTGCAAAGGTAACCTTCGTTTGTTTTGTGGGTTCTAGTACTGGATCGTCGTTTTTTCTTGCCACCAGGTCTACGATCACTAGCTATAAGTTTTCACTTAGACTTATTCAGTTATTGAAATTCCCAGAAAATCCACGTTATAAGATGAATTTAAAATTAGTTTCAAATCTGAGACTAGATGTTCTAATTNGTAAGTTTTCACTTAGACTTATTCAGTTATTGAAATTCCCAGAAAATCCACCGTTATAAGATGAATTTAAAATTAGTTTCAAATCTGAGACTAGATGTTCTAATTGAGTTTTAGCTAATTTTTTCGGTAAGACATTGATCACAATGAGATATAGATCTAGGATTGTTCAGAAGTGAGGCAAACATTTTTCAATTTGTCATTTGTAGATCTGGAGAAGCCTCCCTTATTTCATCTACCTTGCCTAAAATTTTTTGCTTGCAGAATTTATCTAACTTAAGTTAGAACGATTTCAGGTAATATTCTGTTGGCTACGAAATTCCAGAACTGCCTTCATACAACAATTAAAAAAAAAGGCGGATCAATGGATCCTTCTCCAGCTCTCTTGGAAAAAAAAATTTAGGAAACATGCGAAGCATAACAAACACATGCATTGTGCGGTTTTTGATTAAAGATTTTGCCACATCACTAAATTCAATTCAAAATCAGAAAGGACAAGAGAAAAGTTTGAACTTGAACTGAACTGAAAAGGATCGTTTGGTTATTGTGATAGAAGGAAAATAATGTTTGTCTGATTGCATGGCTTTCCAAACTTCAAACGGGAAGGATTCTTGATTTTATTTGCCTATTTTAATAATTACTTTTTGTTCCTTGTGCTGCTGTTTCATTTTCTTTCGACACTAAAAAATCACTGCCACGAGCCGTGTTCAGGTCTGTTTCCAAATGTTGCTTAAGGGAAGAAAGAGTATCTTTCCCATTCCTTAAAGAAGAAGAGAAAATGTCATTTTAATTCGTTTCTTTTAAATTTCTTTCGCTAAAAGAACACTTTATATTGCCATTTATGGCCTGAATCATTTTTGCCACATACTACTGAGAATTAAAATCACCTTAATTTGCTTGTTACTTCATGCAAAAGAATAATTGTCTGTATTAATTTTTTCATGCTTATTTAAAAATGACTTAGGAACAATGAAGCAAGTGAGCAAGAAAGTTCCGAACGAATTTTCTTAAGGGATCTCCTTTTTTACTTTTTTGCTTTATCCGCAATCGCTTTAGTCGTAACGCTGATAGCATTTATTCTGAAGTAATTGTTGCTATCTGGAATGCCGCAACGTGGATAACGACGCTCAATGTGCTCTCGAATCACACAGCATCGGTGATTGCGCGGTGAGTTCAACGTATTCTCGATCACACTAATCATCTGAATTTTAGCGCATCACTCGTTAAGTTTAAAATAATTGATATGCTTTGGAGTATCCATTAAGACCTTTGGTAACTGCAAATTTAACAGACTTATTTCTCCAGTTATTGACGGAAATTAAGTTTTTGCATCCGATATTCTAAGCCACTATTAGGTAGAATGATCTATTCCAGTGAACTTCTGCAGATTATCTATCAGTGATAGAATGAATAATCAGACGTTGCTAATGACTTTGCAGGTGACCGAAGTAACCGGTGATTTCAGTGGAGTAGGAAAGGATGCATGCTCCAGGAGGATGGGAATATTGCAAAGTGGTTCACAAATGATTGTTGAAGAAGCCATTTACACTTTTGGTCAAACCGATGCATTTATCTCGAATAATTTCGCGATCCTTTGGCGAGAGGAATGGCGTACGGACGCAGGAGAAAAGCATTTCAGCGTCACCATCTGTTCGGACCATTTTCTTCAACCAACGAATCAATCGCTGACTTAGCTCAAGCTCAGATGACACGTCGACATCACATCTGCATTATGAGGCACAACAAAATCACATTGAATTATAATTTTAAAAAATTCAAACGTTTTTTCGTCAGTTTCTTTTCAAAATAAGCAAAAAATTTTTCCATTCTGATTATCTGATCTAGTCAAGTAGTAAAACTGAGAAATATAATTGTTAATAAACCCTTGCGATATAATAGCACTAGGGAGAGAGAGAGAGAGAGAGAGAGAGAGAGAGAGAAGCGGACCAAAAAGAGTACTTTCCTTTCCAGTGAGGATGATTTTTTTCTAAGTTCAGCCACCGGACCTGCTGTAAAGCATCACCAGGACAGCTGCCGGAAGAATGTAGAAGAAAGTAGACGTAGCCACTTCTTTGATGTTCTCAACAGCAGAATTCACAAGCGCTGATGCTTCATTAACATGCAGAAACATACTCCAGTCGGATGATACCAAATTTAGGGCTAATAAAAGATTCGAAGGTGGCCCATTTTCCACTTTTTCGATTACATGCTGAACAAGGGACTTTTTGTTTAATTAAAACTTTCAAAATTAAAATTAAAGGTTGATTTTTCAACTGAAAAGAATCTTTGGCACACGTAAAATCTAGGCTTAGCTAGTTGCGTCATGAAATTTCAACAGAATTTCACGTTTGACAAAATGCTCACTAATTAGATAGTCAATAATCCAGTTGATCAGAGTAATGTATTCCAAATAGGTTATCGTTGTTTTTTTTTTTAATTTTTCCGTAAGCTAGAAAGAAAATTCGACGAACCTCTACTATTAGAGAAGTAAATTGATGCATGCGAAAAATGCGTGCAAGTTGCAACAAATCCGTTAGGATATTATCACCTAAACGTAAATTACGTTGATCTACACCAGCAACGAAATCAGTGAGCGTGCGTACTGCTCCAATATTATAGCAGGACAAGTCAATCATCGGCGGTACGTTTCCACGTTTCATCAGCTAGAAATAAGAATTAATTTAAAGCAATTAAGAGGTAATACTCCTTATTGTTTGAGATAAGGTTTCACATGCCTCTCGTCAAGTTCAATGGATGAATCTGAGTTTTATATTTATCCTAACAAAACTTCTGAAAATGCTCCAGGTTGCAGAAGGCGAGAATACGCCACAGGAAGATAAAGGAGTCTGAGCAATGAATAACTGTTATTGGAGGAAAAATATCGAAAACACGGAATTACCACGGAGATCTTTTCGGAGTGTTTTGCGAAATTCGCTACTTTAATTAGATAATTACGACGTCTTGTGCGCAAAACAATGGTATCCGAGGATTTGAGTGGATGACACACTACTCGCTCTGTCATATCACTGCAATATGCTTCGTTTCACAACATCCTACCGATTGACTCGTGAAACTTTCACTGGAAGAACAAAGACACACTTGTTTGCATGAGACTTCTACTGAATCATTTTCTGTGATAAAGCAGCCAATGAATGTTAACTACCTTTGAGTTGTTGAAAGAAATAGATTCAAGAACTTTATTGGAGATAACCACAGCTTCCATTTTCTTTTAACGAGAATTTAGTGGTAAGACGAACTCAGTAAGCGCCACCTGCGTCTCGGAACGGATATCAGATTCGTCACCTTGCATGTTGCGGTCACTACTGATCTTCGAGATAAGAATGTTTCTTTCTGGAAAATGCATCATATTTAATCATCTTGAATTATGCAAAATAACGATCACTCGCACCTTAAGTAATCGAAATTACTACTCTTCACATAAATACTCGTCCATTTTACATTTCATCAACTAAATTAATAATTTCCAGTGGTTCATTATATGCATTTGATCACATTGCTGAGCAGCATATGAACACAATGACAACTATTCAGGGTAGTTAAATACACATATTAAAATGTCTGAATAAATTCAAATTTTTTAAAAAAATGGAAATAATTTCACTTACATTTTCAAATTTTCTGCTACTTAAACCTTTCCTTATTAAATGACTGGATTTAATTCATTAATAAATCTGCGCATGCGCAAAGACTGGTTAGTTTTTGCCTGTGCTGTCGATACGTTACTTTCTCTGAGTTGTTCAGACTTTTAGGCTTTTCAGATGCTAAGTTTTTCAGTCACTATAAAACGTCTGCGAAACTATGGGTTTGTTTGAGAGTAAATCGACTTCAGTGAAGAACCATGTTCAACAAAAAGGTAAAAGAAATCAGTGGCTTCTTAACCAACTTTAATTCAAAGGCTATTTATCAAGACATTTTAGCAAAGGAAAGAAAAAGTGAGCGAAGCCAACTGAAAGCGCTGAATATGGATGTCAAGCAAACAGGTAATCAGTCTCTGTCACACTCAGTGCGTGATTTGGAGAAGAAGCAAACTATCTCCTGGATTACTAGTCAAGAATTAAAACGCAGCAGAGATTTAATGAAAATTTCGAAAGCGAAGTTAGATATCAAAAAGAACGAACTATCACAGTGCGAGAAACATGAAAGTATTGTTGCTTTTTGAAATACTTCAAAGGAGAATATAAAAGTGAGCAAGAAATAAATTGGAAATAGAGAAATCTGCGTATTGAAATTTCTTATATTCTAAATTCTCTATATGTGATAGGTTATATTGCAAGTCATTTCACTTCTCGTATTCTTGAGGAAAATATTAAAAAAATGATTTTTCTTTTTTTGTTTTTAAATAAAAAAACTCCTTAAAGTCCTTGGTCTTTTTAACTAGAGAGTTCGTATATTCGTTTATCGAGATGCGATGGATGAAAATATTTCTTATTAGCCTTGCAGAATCAGCAAGTATGCGACGTCAACGAGACAAATCGCTCAAGAAAGAACTTTCACGAAGGTTTTGCACAATTCATTCTGTCATTATTGTTGTTATCATTAGTGATAATATCAGTAATATCACTGTTCATCTCCATGTTTGGTCATTTCTCCTTCTTAAAGCATACTTTTCATAGATTAGAAAACAGCAATCAGCGTGAAGTACCAACTTCTTTGAAACGACCATCTATGGTGAAGAGCTTACGTGTTGAAACATCAAAACGAAAGGAACCAGTGATTCAGAATCGCAGCGTAAGAAAAGATAATGACGAAAAATTGGACAGAACACAAGAACAGCGTACAGAAGAAACACGGAGTTAAATACTCTGTTCAATCGTCTATTTCATCGTTTTCTCGACTTGTGATTTTCAGAAGCAAATTTATGAAGAAATTAGAGTTCGTGAAATTTACAAATTAAAAAATAACTGAAGTTTCTAATGGTGAACATATAGTTGTGAAGCAAATAAATGCCTCTTAACTGAAATTGTTGGTTTTTTGTTATCCTTCAAATGACGAAAGGATTATAAGCACCAGAGAGTGCTTTGGCGAAGAAATTTGTACAATTATTCGGTACAAAAAAGAAAATTAACTTTTGCTGAATATGAGATAGAATGAATTTGTTTGAAATTCCTTTTAAAGCTTTCTGCTAGTCAAATAAATGTGTCAAGTAAAAGCCCTAATTATTAGGATATTAAATAAGTGATTAACAATTTTTCTCTCATAAGACAAAACTTCTTGTCGCTAAAAAGCTTCGATAATTTGGAGAAGTAAATTCCCAAAATTGGAATGGAAATATATATCAAGTAGGATTAGAAACATAAGCAGACCCTAAGATCAGCTCAATCTACCTAGTCTAGCTCTCAATGAATAATGGTGATATTAACCGAAAAGTTCAGATATTGATTGTTCCAAACTTCGAAGTCAGAAGAAATGATATAAGCATAATGATTACACGAAGTAGAACAAAAATTCCTGCTTAATAAAATGCAGTAAGCTATTTTCAACAATCACATCCATTGGAGATCTAAGAATTAATGCAGATTTGTCTAAAAATCATAAAATTAAGCTATAGTAGCATGTTAAATTACATTTTGTTCAGTTCATTCCTAGACCTTTTGCCTGATCGGTCAGTTATATTATTCTTCGTTAGGTTTTTCGACTATGATTTTGCAGTGAAGTGAGAATAGTCTGAATTTAAGAAATTAGTAGATTTTTGGTTTTAGCAGGTTATTATAGTAATATGGGACCGCTAGGAAGTAAACATGCTGAACATGAAGGGCAGTCGGATGCAATCTCAGGTATTTTAAGGTTTTTTATTCATAAAAATTTTTTATGCAATGCTAGTTGCTTGGTTTGTCATTTCCGATTTGGACATTTCGACCTGAAACTTTTGAAATCTCAGAATTCTGTCATTTCCTTTTCGTCAAAGTCGACTGTTCTCACTCGCTGTACTCTAGGCTTACGTCAGCTTCATCTTACATCAGTGGAAAAAAAATTGAGAAACAGCTTAGAAACTTCATTTTCTCGAGAAAATGATGGACTTTTTTCAGACAGGACCAAAAAATCATTTTTATCAAGATTAAGAAGAAGCCTATTTCAAGGGAAAAGACGGTCACGGAAGAATCACAAAAAATATTCACCACTACGTATGCAAAGGGATAAAAATTTACGTCCATCACACCTTGATCATCAAAAGCCAAACGGTGAACTAACGATAAGTAAGAAAGGAAGAAGTAAGAAACAGCGAAAAAAGTGGCATAAAGAAAAGAAGACTTTAATTGAAAAAGGTATCCATCGTTTTGAAGTGAACTTCTCATAGAAAATGGAAGTAAATCGATATGAGCGATCTCAAGCATAAATTATCTTTTTAGCCATAGGCTTATTGGGCTTGTAATACTTTCTTCTTCTATGTTCTTTGATGGAGATGCACTATCGTAATATTTTTATTTTCGCTTTCGAGAAGTAAAACATTTTAGAACAAACTGAAGGGAAGTCAAGAAGAGCTGCAAAATTGATGGAACAACTAATGTTTATATTTTTCTACTATTTTTGATGCTTGTTAAGAGAATTAATTAAAAGAATACCAAACTGCTTTCTTGATGCAAATGGTAGCACCTGGACTATATCTGTGTCCAGATTTCAGACTCACTCCAAGCGCTTTAGAATACATTTATATTTTAAATGGAGTAAAAAAGTAGTCAGCTTTTATTTATGAAAAGGAAAAATCATACTTCATGTCTCTATAAAATGATTAATAATTTGTTTTATGATAGATGTAGTTTATTTTGTACTAATTACGGAAATCTGAAATAAAATGTCGCAATGTTGGAGCTATTTTGGAAACTTTCTTAATTTCAAGCTTTCTTTTTCTTATTGTCTTTCAGAATTTCTGGACAATATATTTGTCGATTATTTCATATTTCAATTTTCAAAACAAAAGAACTACGACAAATAATTGATTTGAGAAAAGACGAAGAGAATTGCTTTTGCAATGATTGTAACATTTATAGGAAGACTGAATTTCAAAACAACCTGAAGAATGTTGAACTATGCAAGTCTAGAAAAGCCCCGTCAGAATTTCATTCCATCATTCATAGCTCTGCAACTAACAAGATGCCAGATCGTCAAGTCCAGAAGAATCGAAGAAGCCAGAAAGGAACGGCATCAGTTAGGTATAATAATGTCGTGTTGTGTAAAATATTTTTTTCCTTTCACAATCTTGGTGTGGAATGTTGAAGAAAAAAACCAACTAACTGCGAAATTGTGCTAGGACAATGTATTTTTACAATGTCGATCTTGAAAATTTGTTCACTTAATTGCCTGACCTTTTCAATATTCGTCGACTAGACAAGTTAATTGGACTTCTTTTTCATGTTAATAATATTCAAAGTTGAAAAAGCAGGTTCAGATGGATCGTTTCTTCCAATTTAATTCTATTCTAAAGCGTTCATTTTACTTTCTCTATTATTTTATGACGGAAATTAAAAGCATAAGTGCAACTACACCAGAATAATTTTTAGTTTTTTTTTTAGGAATAATTTTTTTTTTTAAAAAGTAATACGACAATCTTCCTACAGCTCACTTTATCCATGTTACATTAATGCGAAATTTCAACCGAAAGTCAGAAAGATTAGGCGGTGGTACTGTTTCTTTCTTAGCTGCATTTTTCTGTAATCATTTTGCAGAAGTATTCGAAAAACGCTGAGATCGTGGCGTCCAACTTCTGCACGGTCATCAATGTCTCCATCAAGTCGAGAAAGCATCAAGAGTATCATACTTTTGTTTCAGAACTTTTATAAGTATAATAGCATGATTCCATAATATTAAGAATTCGAATTATGTTCTGTACTTCCTTAAATAAGTAAAAGGAAAATACTGTTTCAAGGTACTCGACAAAGAATCAAGGCACTCTTCAGTCGTCCTATGCAAGAAGCATCGCTGCAAAAATTTGTTGAGAGAATCAAAAAAAGGAAGGAACTATTGGAAGAAAAGAATTTTAAACAGGTATTCAGATTTTGAGCTAAATATATGCACCACCGAATTCCATGCAAATCAAGCTCCTAAGCGTCCGCAATGTTACGAAGAGCGTGACATCGGTCACTAAATTGCTTGATCGTTCCTTTCTAATTATTGCTTTTCGCCAGAATTATAAAAGTTTTGCGCTAAAACCTTCTTCGTAACATTGCAGTCTGAGCTTACTTATTTATTTACTTTATCCAATCCACTGTTCATCAAAAAGCTAACTATATAAGACAAACCTATTTTATTTTCCAATCAAAAGAAAGTGCCGGAAACACCCATACGAAGTGCAGATGAAAAATTCCCATCAAAGCGGCGAGTTGAGAGGTATTTTTAACATTAAGCTATTACTTACACTTGATGTGAAGAAAGCATGTTATATGAACTACAGCACAGAAACTTTCGGTCACCAAAATAGTTCAACTTTTTGTTAAAAAAGGTGACGAGTATTTTGAAAATGAACAAATGTGTGACAAATGACAATCAACCAAAATTGTTAGGTACAAATCAGAAACAAAAGAAGAAAATGACAAAATTATTCAGTCAAAGGTTTGGTAATTAATATTGCTGGAAATAATTTGCATAAATATTTTACGAAATTTAAGTAGTCAAGTTTGGAAAAAAATTTGGGACCACCAAAGATTTTACCAAATTTGTCCTATCTTAATACATTTACAAGCCTAGCTTAAAATTTGAAGTAATCCAAAGTACAATGCTATTTTAACTTTTTCAACGAGAAAAAAATTTTTTACTGAACGGTCAAAGTTCTGAATTTCATGAACGAACGGTTTTAAAAGTGACAAACAAAGACAATGAGGGAAAGCTGTTTGATGAAAATGGTTTGCCATTTTGGAATAAGCTTAGCAAAGTGTTAAAGGTACGCCGACTGAACTTCAGAAAAAAATTTTGATGCCATAAAATTCATCCGAAATCACAAATCTCTTAATTTTTACTTCATTGCTTGCTGCTAACTAGATGCTTCTTAATCTCAGAACTACCAACATTTTTAGGATGAAGAAAAAAGCAGTGAGGAAGCAACTGATGAAGATCTACCCATGGATTCTGATATTTTGCTTGAAGTCCAGGCTGGATTACGCAAACTTGTTAAAATGCCTGAAATTAGGTGAATCGGAGTTCAGGATGTATGAATGTATGATGTTATGAACGAACTACCTAATCATAACAATACAAAATACCCTTATTTTTACTTTCTTGTGGTAATTTTTAGCTTTAATTGAAACATTTTCACATTAAGAATTGTAATGGATCCATATGCACCCTTGGATTATTTGAAATCTCGCGACAAAATTTTTTTCACCACAGAAGTCGTCTTTAGTAATACAGTCAGATCAATGGTTAATTTAAACGATGAAATAAGCAACAAAGAACTAATTTCTATGCGGAACAGAAAATTAAGCAAGGTAGTTTTTTCTGATCGGAACATTTAAAAAAAAAAGTGATTTGAAATCTTAGTTTCTCGTTTAAAGAACTATTTTGTTTGATAATGACATTAAATAGTAATTTTCGAGTTTTATTATTTTTCCTCTCAGCTAGCTATTCATATAGTTACTTCTGCTTAACAGTTTCTCAGAAATGTTTGACTATTTCCAGATATTAATAGAAGAGCCACTTGAAGTAACGCGATATGATGAAGATAATCCATTAATAAATAAGCGAGTACCGATACGATGATTATATTGAACATTGGTAAAATAATTTTCGATTAAAATATTTGACTAAAAGTTTGACATAATGCATAATTTGAAAATGCACATACTGTTTCACTCTATATTCATTTCGATCACTAAGAATCTGCTAAATTTACATATTTGCTTAATTAATCTTCATTAGCACATTGCAACTTCAAATAACATCTACCACTTTTATAATTAATAAGCAACTGCATTTGGCTTCTAACCAGTGAAACAAGTCAATATTAAAACATTAGGACCGTTCTTTGGGTGTGTAAATCTGTCCATAAACAGCTAATTTTCGAAAGAGCTATTTGCTAGAACTTATTTCCCCAAGTAAACTTTCTTCTACTTTATTTTCCGAGACCTCTAGTTTTCGATAATAGTCATGAATCCTCTTCTAAATAAAAATTGTGACACCTTGTAATTTATATGGAAAGTAACTTAAAGTTCCAAAATTTAAGACTGATAACCACTTATCAGTGGAAATGTTGCATATGTTACCTCATTTTTATGCTTTAACACTGCTTTGCAGAATAATTTATTTCAAAAAAAAAGGAAATATATGCTTATGTATAGCTTATGTATACCTATATATATATATACATAATATATAAAGCAATATTTATGTAATTTGAGAAATAACGGCCAGCATGAAACTACGAAACAATTACCAGTAATTGCTGAGGATTAATCATGATAAAATTAGCTCGATGTATCATTTCAAAAAGATTTCAAACCCAACCTGGATAAGTTTTGGGGATCATTTCATTTGTTATAACAATATGGCAAGCAAAATATCAGCAAATTCAGTAATAGTCGATATGCACAATCATTAAGAAAAAATGTCTCAAAGAGAAAAAGATATGATTGATAGAAGAAATGTTTTTCAAGTACAAAAAATTCTTTACAAAAATCAAAGACTGTTTAAAACCTGTCTGCAAGAATTCAAAAACTACCAGTATTCTATGTTAGAAATTCTGAAAGATAAAAAAAGTACACTGATAGAGAAAGTGAAATAGCTTTAAGAAAGCAGCTAGAAGTAGAGGGGCACTAACTTTTAGCAGAACGATCAGTCAAGGTCTTAATTAGTAACCCAGAATGATGTGTTAATTTCAGTATCGAAATCAGGTTAAATTTGCTTACCAAATCAGAGCATCTCATCAGTGCAATGATATGTGTGTATTCAAAAATTTTAAAATCTGCACATTCTGGATATTTTATATTGTAAGGAAACTTTCGAATTTAACAGAATCACATCATGAGAAGTTGTAATAAAGAAAGATTTTTAATGCAAAAGTTAAATAATTATTGTCAAGAAAAATTCAATAATTATTATAAAAGAAGAAAAACACTATTTCGGTTTATATTAATGCAGACTAATGTTCCAAGGCAAGAAATAATATACAATAAAAGTCTGAGAGTATAACAAGAAGTTGTTAGCTTAAGGTTTTTGAAAGAGTAGATAGAAAATTGAACTATATGAGAATAGAAAAATAAGCTGTTTATTTATGAAACGAGTAATTAATAGTTGAAATACACGCTCGAAATTGGTATATATATATATATATATACCAAAAAAGTAAATAAATGAGATCATTAAATGAATGGAACATTTCAAAAATCTGATTAAAAAAGTTGAGCTATGGATTTTGAATCTGAATTGCCGGATTTAATTATCAGAAACTAAAACTATTACTAGAGTTACGAACTTTCGTGAAGAAGAACCGGACCTGCTTTTATATTGTGAATGATTAAAAGAAATACAGAATTATAACCTAATTTCAACATTAGTATACATTTTAATTACAGCAAGTACAAATCTCTCTTGAGTAAGAAACAAATCATTTTTTTAGCCTGAAACGTAATTATGCTTGCAAATGATTTCAGTTTTTATAAATCTATAATTGTTATTGTGTTCCAAAAAATATTTGAGAATTTATGTTTACTTCTTAACAAACTCAAAAAGTTTTTTTACCTGAATTAGGGAAAAATTGATGCCAAAGTTATTCAACTCAGGAAAAGTCAAGACCATCCAGGAAATTGATTTCAGTGCAGTTTGGATATTTTGGTAAATGAAAAAAAAAACGTGAAATATCTATCACACTGTTAATAATAAAAAATCACTAAAGAAAGAGCAGAAATATTAATAATTATGTTTGAAATCAGGATTTACAAATGAAAAGTTGCGGAATTCCTCTTGATTTATTGTCCTGAAGACGGCTGGTTCTGTTGGAGTTAGAGTTGGTTCCTCTTTCGTAAAGTCGGCATCAAAATTATTTACATCTCGTCTTGATTTCTAAAATTAAATTAGAATTCATTTTATACATCAGAAAGTAAACAAAAATCATCCAAATTTTAATATTATTTTTTATATCTGAAATTAAGAGTTTCATGTTTTAAATTTAGATTTTTCGAGATTCAAAAATCCAGGAAGTTCGGCGAGAAATGAAGTAGAGACTTCCATAAATGACCTTTACTTTACTCGTAGGCTAAAAAAGTAATTTACAATTTTAGGCTTGAAAGGCGGTTTCACTCTTCGAGCTTCCAGGGCTTCCCAGTCGATGTCCCAAAAGAAAGGATGCGCCCGAATTGCATCTTCGCCTCCTTGTGATTGCACACATCCTAGTCGCTTCATTGGATTTTTTGTCATTAACTGCAGGAAATAGTTTTGAATTTGTTAACTACTAGGAAATGAATTTTCGAAATCTAGTAAATGTTTGCAAAAAAAGCTGAAAAGAAATATTTAAGGTATGTTATTTAAATGGGTAGATCAAAACTCAAATATTGAAATATCTAATTAAATTAAGCAGTAATTAACCGGTAACCACGACAAGTTAACAGTGCGTAATAAAATTACACTAAAACTTGAATGGATGCGCTACCCTATCAGAAAGTATGAAAATACATCTTTAATATTGGGGAAAATTATGAAAACAGTAACTATTTTTACTGCTTTCATAATTACCAATACGATATCACTGAGACAGTACCCAATAGAAATTATACATAATAAAGAAACATATGACCATTTTAGAAATTGCAGCACCTGAATTCCTATGTTCAAACTCCTCAAACTATTTCAGACATTACAAGTTGAATTTAAACTCACTGCTTTTAAAATGCTGACCGCTTCTTTAGAGAGCCATACGGGATAGAGGACTTCATCATGAAGAATAGCTTCAAATAACTCATCTTCATTATCAGCTTCAAATGGTGGCTGTCCAGCCATCATCTCATAAACTAAGACGCCAAGTGCCCACCAGTCTACGGATACACCATAGTCCATCTCTTCCAGTATCTAAACAGCAGTCATTTCTAATATCATACATTTTAGCTGAAAGATACAGAACGGAAAGACAAACTTTGATTCAGAATCTTTATTAGCACCAGGTTGATGTTATATTAAGAGATTGGAACTTACTTCTGGTGCAATATAGTCCGGTGTGCCACAGAATGTTGAAGTAAGCTTAGAGCTGGTAATACCTTCTTTACACATCCCGAAATCCGCCAGTCGACAATGTCCTTCAGCATCCAGAAGAATATTATCTAATTTAAGATCACTGAAATTAAACAGAGAAATGAAATTTTTAAAATAGGAGAAACTTGCTCAATCACAAGCAATATACTTTATCTAATTCTGGTAAACAAAATATTTAATGGAAAATGAAATGATTAATCGATAAGGAAATAGAAAAGATAACCGATAAATAACAGCATTACGGTGCAAGAACTGCAATGCACAGGTAACTTCAGCGGCATAGAAACGAGCACGTGGTTCATCGAACTTTCTTGCTCTTTGAATTTGAAACATCAAATCACCACCGTTCACATATTCCATAACAAAAAACAATCGGTCCTGGGATATTGTGTATCTTATCTAATTGAGTAACTGACTAGTCTAATGAAAGTGAGGAGAGGGAAATAGATAAAAAATTAGATTGAAATGACAAGATATCACTACAATAGGGGCTTTCTGGTGTTCAAATGAATTTCTGAGCAATTTTGAATACTGTTCACTTCAGTTTGTTTACTGTAAAATCGTTTTTCACTTCCATTAGTTTTGTTAATTCAGTAGCAAATAAAGAGACCAAGGTAAGGTGAAAAAGTAGTAGCTAAATAAACAAACACCTAAATGAACTTAATGAGAAAAAGACAATTAGATGAAAGATGAACAGACTTACCACAGTTTGAAAGCATGAATGTATGGCCGTAAGAAACGGATGCTTTGCTGCCAAAGCTAATATCCTTTTTTCGCACATAGTACAATCCACATCATCGTCTTGTAATATCACATCTTTCTTCAATATCTTCACTGCATATACTTCATCGGTTCGTTTGTGTTCAGCTAACATTACCTGGAAAATGATATGTGATAATCTGACTGGTTACCTTGAATGACAAAAGTTATTTCTATGTCCAATGAAAATAAGCCAAAATCAATTCAAATTGCACTACCAGTAAGAAGACTCAGAAATGTTACCCAACTCTGAAATAGGGTCAGTACTGATTTTACAAAAATCTCGATATTTCAGAAACAAGGTAGTAAAGCGAACCTTTAATACCTAAAGAGTATGCGCTGATAAAAACTTGATTTACCAACCTTTCCAAATGATCCCTTGCCAAGCACTTTGATAAAAATGAAATCATTGATAGTTACAGTAGCTGGCCTTGCGGTAGCGGTAGAGTCATCATTTGTTTCCCTATGTTGGACTTGCTCTTGCGGTGTCGTTGCTTTCTCTGCAACTCATTACATTACTTTAATTTGCATGACTACTTGGAATTTTAGAAGAAAAAGAGAACGATTTTAGACATTTATAGTGTAATTCTATTAACACAACATAATTAGTACTGAGCTAACCTAGTGGTAGAGCAGAACTAACAGTGAGTGTTTAGTCTTCACAGAAGTTAGAATGAAATGAACTGATCATGGAGTTGATTATTTTGAAGCTGACAGTATAAAGAATTTTGGAGTAATGCCAAATAAATTTGAAGTTAAAAAAAATTACGAAATGTATAAAACCTGAACGGAGAATTCCAAGAAAGAAGGAAAAACTAACCGTTATCAAGTTTGACATTTACTTGGGGTATCGAAGTAGCGGCTGAAACTGTTCCTCCTGATGGAATATTCATCTCATGACAAGCATCTCCAGACATTATCGATGGCTGGAAATAAGAAGAATGAATCAAATTGAAAAAAAAAAAAAAAAAAAAAAAAAAAGAAAAAGCCAACGACGAGTTAATGAAATCTAAAAATAGCTAAATTTAATGAAGACTAACTTGTCAAATTTTATTTAATCCCAAGTATTTTGGCATTATAATTTTTAGTTAATAGGTGGAAAACTGGCTGAATACCGTGATTGATTTTATTACTCTGATAAAGATTAGCTCTTATGTTGTTCCTATAAACGGAAGAAAACAGCTAACAGTGGAACTCTACAGCTTTTTATTTAACCATTTTAATTCAATTCAATGCACAACAGATGATTATAACTTAATAATCTTTTTTAATCTAGCTCTTAAAAATATAATAAAGTTCTCTGTTATAAGTTACCTGCATTTATATAATCAATTCTGTGATAACTGATCCAAATATAGGACAGAAAAGGGTGTGAAAAATTAATAAATTAGAGAAATGACATTAGATTAAAGGCAATTAAATAATTGTACGAGGAATTTCTGGAATTGCAAAAATAAGTTTGGCTGAAGTGGTTATCTCGCTGCTCGTTTATGCCTTTTATTTTATAAATAGATGAATCGGGCTAGACTAAGCAATTTCACAGTTATTTATACAATAAATTTCTGGAATTTAGTTAAGAAAAAAAAAAGCTAAATTTTAAGTGTGTTCTGTTCCCTTGAAACAATACTGTTGTTCAAAATATATTTTGCAAAAATTTTCCAAACTAAGATGAAGTTGAACCAAAACTCAATTAAAGTGTTTGGAATTTCTCTCAAAAATACGACCTGATTGATAATAATAGTTCAAGTAAGTATTTTACTGCTGACCCTCTACTTTTCATTGTCAATGTGGTGAAAAAGAATCAACAAAATTTCTAAATATTCTTCCCCATTAACAAATTTGCATATTAACTGCTGAGTTGTTTTTTAAAAAAAGGGGAGTGCAGGAAGCAATAATGTTAAAGTTAACGATAATATCGATAATTTCCACTTGGAAAGTAGATGGATGGAAACCATATTACATAAGTGATATGGCAATTGTCAACTTGGATAAATCAGTTTAGTGAAACAGAAGAAAGTTATCATTATCTCTAATGAGCATATTTTATCACTATCATCATTGGTTTGACATTTGGATAGCCTAATAGATGTCCGATGACTCTAGACTGAAAGTCTTTATCGAATTTTGGTTTGGAACATAAGAATTAGTAGAACTGAAACAGATAAAGAGGAAAAGAGTTTCGTTTCATGTCTTGTCCTACCTCTAATCAAGCTGAAAGATTCAGATTCATTCCAAAACGACTTGAGTGCTGAATGAAATTTGCAAAAGAAGAACCTTTTTCTTAAACCGAATTGACATCTTGTCACCAGTTAGACCAAGCTGAGCCAGCTCCAATGCCATTTGTTTTGCGTTGATGCCACAGTTATTGGCAACATTTCGTTGGCAACTGAAACAGGATGGTGTACAACTGAAAGAGTGGTACGACGTGTGATGACTTGCAACATTACGGCAAAACCCTTTCAATCTCGAAAATGCTTTAAGTTTTAATTTGAAAATTTCTTTGCAATAAAGAAACGAATTTTCTAATTTTCAGAAATCATTAAAATTTGGTAAAATTTTTTCAAGAATCGTCACTTCTTGGTCATAATAAATGGAAGAAATAAGTTTTTAAATAGGTTACTGAAGAATAAAAGTGAAAAAGACACTGCTCTTAGTTTAAACTAAATTATCTCACTGATAATTTCTGAAAATAGAAAAAGAAGTATTATATCATCTACTGTACTGAGGAGCAGAAGAAGAAGTTCGTCAACTTCTTGACAAAATAAAACTGCTTTCCTCATTAATGCAATTTAATCCTAAAAGATTAAATAGAAAATTTAAAAGAACTTGTTCATTTAAGTGACCAACTGTGATTATATCATCGGATAAACTGTAATTTTTAGAAAGCTATATAATTTCAACTGCGTGAATTTCAAAAAAAAAAAAAAAGACTGTCAGTTATTTCCAAATGGTATCAGAAAAATGATGACAATTTCGAGGATCAAAAAACTTTAAAAATTTGAATCATCGAAAATTTGCAAACACTGGATAATTAACGTTTCGAAAGGGATCATGAAAATGTTAATAATATAACAATGCCTGTGCTGAACAGAATTGTTTATCCACAACATCAGATTTCTTCATATTTTTTATAATTTATTTACATTGCGCGAATGAAAAAAAATATTAAAGCATGAAAACTTTTCTAAAATAATCGATTAGAACCATTTGTAATGATAATCATAATAGATTTGAGAGGAGGATGAATGCCATAAAAATAGATTTACTTTACAAGCATACATCAATCGGTTAGACTTAAATAGAACAGATGAAAAAAACTAGTAGCTTGCTTGCTAATGGATAAGTGTCCGTGAAAGCCGTATTACATTGGCACGGAGTTTGAAATGGGTGTTTTTTTACACGATAATATCTTTCATCGAGAATATTACTATTTAAGAACTCTAATTATTACCAGTGCAACTTTAATAAGTATTCCGACAAACCTGATGACCATTTAAATACTTCATGGATTTCTTCAGAGTAAATTATATTTTCTTTGTGATAATGCAAGTTTCAGTTATTCAGCTTGATGTTTTCAATAAATAAAACATAATCGTTTTCACATATGCCAAATAATGATCGGAAATCTCAAGACTTGAACTTTTTATTTTTTTTAAGCCTAACCCCAAAAGCAATTCTCGGAAAAAAACTGCCCAATAATCGAACTTAAACAATAATCACATGCAAAATAATGGAGGTATATGGACAAACAAATAATTAGATGTGTCCTGATGGCCAAAATCAACTTTTGAAGCAATTAAATCAAAATGACAAACCGCTTGTGGACATTAAGTTTACAAACGGAGCACTGTAATCCTTGATTGATTAATCCATAAAGCATCGAACCGCAATGATCACAAAATGTTGGCCGCTTATAACTATGAACTGTAAATCGATGTGGCATATTGATGTTGAAGCGTCCAAGACCTTGCTGCAAAATCGCATTTATTTTGGTAAAATTCTATTTCAGAATAGACTCAATGAGAAGGCTTCATAAGATTGACCCATGACCTCCGAAAATTAATAAGTTACTTAACTGCAGTAAGAAACGAAAGTAAAAAAGAATTAAAACAAAAGCACTCACGAAATTCCAACTTTGGATACAAGGCAAAGAAGAATTGATTTTAATCTTCGAAGGTCTCAGAGATCTATATTAATATTTCAGGAAAAATATTATGAACTATTTTTATTTTTTTGTGTAAGCAAAATAGGTTAAATAATAAATTTTAAAATTTAAAATACATTAAATGAACTGATGAGATAGATAGAAAAAGCATAATGTTTCGAAGTAATTCAAGCAAAAATTGTTTTTGATTTTTTTAAAAACATTCCATTCTGTTGCAAATAGTATGATAAATAAAAAAAGTGACTTTAAAAAACTGAGAAATCAGAAATTGTATTATAAGCATTTTAAGAAACTGTCTCCTTCGGCTATTAGAATAAAAACAAGCTTTAAATAAGATCATAAATAATTAATTGTATTATAATCTAAGAAGCGCTTTGTAATCCCAACAGATTATTTGGAAAAAATTTTTAAAAATAGCAGAAATAGAAAATAAAATTTAAATGTTTGCTTCTTTCAAAAAGTATTGCCCAAACAGATCAAAGAAAAAAGACACATATGTGACTCTGTTGAAAATTTTACTTTTAATTATAATCGAGAGTTTGTTAGGTTTGAGACACTGATTTCATTGGTACTTTTGAGAAAGTGAGACTTCGAGTGATTTTGGTTCTGACTACGATCAACTGAATTCAGGCATTTTCTATATTATAGTTCCATTTCGTTAAAGGGAATGTCGAAAAAGACTTCACCTTGGCTGCCTCAGTTTGCAATTCATCGATTACATTGGTTCGGCTTCCAGGACATTTCCATAATACTTGCTCATGGCACCTCTTGTGCACAACTACGGTGCAAACTTCAAAAAATCGTAGTTATTTTTAAATCGATTCTAATTTTGGGTGAAATTCGTGTTACTTCAAATTAGCAGATCTGCTCATGAATATGATTTAAATTTCCAAACTAAATTATTTTCAAGTAAGTTTCAATTCCAATTTAGAGATTTTAAGTGATTCTCTCTACTATTTTTCGTTTGAAAAACGTCAACTCATGCATTTATTCCCTAGAATAATGGAGGGAAGTTTGACTTAAAGTGAATTTAAATTTGAACAACATCCAGCATATGTCGCCGCATCTGATTACAGTAAACATTTTATCAGAAACTTCGCTCTAAGTTTTCCTCTTCTGAGCTAGAGTGATTATCGATGCAATCTGATTTTATATGGAGAAGGATCCACTAAACTGAGTTGAGAAACAGACATGAGAAGAATCACAATTAGTGAGAAATCGTTAAATACTGGAAAAATATTAATTCATTTATTATTCAGTCCATCCATTTTCGGTGGGGTAAAAAAAATTGCTCTGATAATTTACTGCGGGAATAAAAATTGCAATGAAATTTATGAGATTGCTAACTGTTGCAAAATCTGTCTTTTGGGTCTAACTACTTCGTATCTCAGTCAAAGTTAACGACGGGAACAAAAGTGTTGCTACAATTTAACTTACTTTGACACTGGTAACCTTGTTTACCGAGTCCCCAAATGAAATCTTTGCAATGCGCACAAAAAGTCGGCTGTCGCAGAAATAAGGCCATGAATTTGTGCCCCGTAACCTAAATTGGAGTAGCTTTAAAGGTAGTCAAAGTTAACGACGGGAACAAAAGTGCTGCAGTGGGAGCACTACAAACACTTCATGTAATGAAGTGATCAAAAAAACCTCATGGATTTTCCGGCGCATTGCACCTCGTCGTTGCCGACCACTGAATGCATCGGTGTGCTCTCGAAAAACCCGTTGCTTATTGGGATTATTCTGAGGTACTTCTAAATTGAAGCAACGATCTTTGTGGCAAAACAATATTGATATAGTGTGGATCGTTCAAACTAATAAATTTGTAAGAAAAAAATTTAAAAAGTAGAAGAAATTTACTCTAACCTTCACTTAATGAACCACGCAGTTCAATGAGCAAATGAAGCTGTCCGTGTGGTTCCAAGTCAATCTCAAATGAAAAAATATTAAACTAATTTCATTCCTTTACCTTCACCTCTTTTCACTTTATAAATTCTTTGTATTACTCATATGAGGAAGTGTCATCATGAAGTTGCTGGTCGACTTTTTGAGAAAAAATTTATTTCCGAGATCAGTCGAATCACAATGAAATTGAGAACTTACGTGTTACTTTTCTTCCGAAAGAATTAACCGCAAGGAAATCTTTTTGGAAAGTGAGTAGCAAAGTTCTCATTTTTACTGTAATTCGACGAACGAAAGTGATGAGCAGTTCTAGGAAGAGCTTGAATCCATACCCAGACATCATTCTTTGTTCCAATTTTGAGATCCTCGAACTGTATACGGCAGTTAGCTACAAAATCATCAGGTGGTAACGCACAGTCATGAAATACGGTAAATTCAAGTTCATGACCATCATGAACCTCAGTCTGCAAAAGGAAAACGCTTTGTGCCTTCATTGTTTGATGAATAAAAATTATTCCAAAGTCATAAAAAGAGGAGCTGCATGGAAGGAGAGTTCATTAAACCTCATAATCCTCATTCCAAACAGGTGTACAAGTCTTCGGACGTGTCGACGTTTCTCCAATATGACGTTCATCACAATCAACATTCACATATACGTCCAATAATGCTGTTTCTTTTGCGCTGCTTGTGAATCTTCAGAAAAACTTTTCAAGTACAAGTAAAAGTTCGAAACTATTCTTCTAATATCATTGTTATCATCGTATATCGTAAATCGATAAATGGTAATCAATTACCTCAAACCTAATTGTTTTAAAACAATTTAAGATTCCCTTTATAATATTTTTGAGTAGCAGGCAGAAAAGGTGAGAGTAAAAGTACATATCTGCTAATTTAAAGTATTTAATTTTTCATTTAATTTTTAAATCTATTCTCAGTCTTTAAAATATGTATTAGTTTAAAGTTTATGGTCAAAAAAGTTCTGATTTAAGTTCATTTTGGTGGTAATAATTTGAAGTTTCGTAAGTGAGTTAAATCTCATTAATATACCTAACTAAATTTACATATGCTCACAAACAACAGAATGATAACCTTTTCGACCATTCGGTGGGTCGGAGGTCACGAGCTTCGACAACTTTTATAAGAGCGGTCCCGTTGAAAATTGTCATAACCGCATTTGTTTATTTTGCCATACTATTGGTCTAAAAAAAATTTTTTTTTAAATACGTATTCAGTTTTGGGGTAGAGATTTTTTCGTAGTTCGGTATATTTCATTAGAAATAAGCTGATGTTTGATGGAGGTAAAGTTTTTTTGGATTCCATGCAGGTGACGTTTATTCAGTTGGTACAGAGGACTTTTTTTGAATTTAACTTTTAGTAACCTTATCAATTTAGTCAGAAAGGTAGTCGAAGACTATCAGTCAACTGAGTTTTTAGCTTAGAACATTATGTTTCTGAAAAAACACGTGATGAGTTGATGTTTTTTTTTCCTGCACTGAAGCTAGAACAAATGACACAACTGGCCAAGAAAATATTTATTAGAATAGAAAAAGTGAGGATAAAGGTAAGAAGTTTGGGACTGCGTTTTATATATGGCGATTCTGGATGCTATTGCAAACACAATAATTGGTTTTTTTCTCAGTTACAATTACTGGAAAAAGGGTAACAGATTGTTGCAAAATGTGCTGCAAATGTTTATGTCTGACATTTTTTCAGAAAAATGTAACATGGAGCTAAAGATTCATTTTCCACAATCTTTAGGTCTTTTTGGATTGAAAGTTTGAAAGAAAAGCTTAAGAGGAATAAATGAAGCTGTGAGAACTGTTCTGATTAAGAGATATGAATAAGCAAGGTAGCAAAAAGGCTGGTATTCAAGAAATGTTGGAAGTTCAACTTTTTCAACAACGATGAGGATATATGCTTAAGGATTTCTGGGAAATAGAAAAGCCAAATGAAGAAGGATAGGGAGGAAAATTGGTAGACCAGGTGCTTCTAGCTATCATCTTCCTGGAAATCGGGTGGGCTTTTCACACAGGAACAGGAGGACGAAGAGGAGAATTGATATTGATGCTTGAAGAGGTGCCTTCTGAAGCTAAACGCATGCATCTTTCATGGGGAAAGTGAGCAGCAGGAGGTATTTCTAAGTAAATTGGAGCTGAGGAGAGAGCAAAAGTTGAAAAGCGTCCTGCAGGCGTTGGAAATTGTTTTCTTTCAATTTGGATTCAGCAGCTCAGCATGTCGAGACAGATGTAATGCAATTGATAAGAGCCGAGGATAAATTTTGGCAGCTTTATTGTGTTCAATTAAATTCCCATCTGTGTGTCGATGGCTTCTTCGATCATTTATTTGCCTATCCTCATCACTAGCTAGATCGTAATAAAATTGTAAGCAATGAACAATCGAACGCAAAATAACTTAGACTCTTGTTTGACACTATACGGCTTGCACGAGACTGTGGTACTAACGGCTAAAAGCTATTAAGGTAGGAATAGTCTTGTTATCACTAACTAAGCATTTTCATACATGTTTATGATAATCACTGCGAAAATAATTTGTATTTCCTCCAGTTTACACTTCGTTTTTATAAATTTCAATTTGATTGGAAATTCTCTTAAAATTTGCTATGAATTTCCCAAAAATTCTAATTGAGCATTTTTGATAATATATTTTGATAAAGAAACATAACAATTTAATGAGAATTAAAAATTCATTATTATCAAGTTTTTAATTTGGTACTAAAACACTGAAAGTTAATTTATGTATTTTTAATTTTTCTTATAAATAGTAACAATTTCAAATTTCTCGTCCAAATTTCCGAGTAATAGTAGCGCTCCTTACCTATAGAACGATTCTTCTATGTATATGCAAAACTCGTTTACCCGTCATTTTTGAATCTTTTTAGCTACTAAAGTTAAATTAGTTGACTTAGAACTCTAGTAAGTACGAGATTTGTTCTCTTTAACAAAGTCTTTCTTAACCGAAAAACATGTAGATTTGGAAAGCCAAATTAAAGTACTTTTCTTAATTCCTTTTATACATGTAATTTGTAATTAAAATTCTTAATCTATATCCTTCTAGTCACTATTACTGAGTAATTGAACTGATGAAAAATTAAAAAATAACAAGTGGCATAATTTATGGAGTAAGGTGCAGGTAGCTGACGTTTAATAACAGTTGACAGGGATGAATGATCCATAATTATGTGGAAAATAGTTCAACAATGTCTCTCTTAATCGAAAAATATACAGTGTAAGTTTGGAAATTTTCACTAAAACATGTTGAACTAAATTTTAATTCTCTCGAGAAATTTCTCGAGTTGAAATTTTGCGCAATTCTTAATTGTGAAACAATTTATGAAGGGAATTTTCTTTCAGCTATGTTCCTTTTTACCAAAAGCATTTCCGTTTTTTCTTTTTGAGAATCAGTCAGTAGTTATAGACAGTGGAAGACGAGTCAGGGTTTGAAGTATTAATAAAGACGAATTATTATCAAGGAGTAATTGTAATGAACGACCTTGTCAGCATGTGGGCTCCAAAAGATTTGTAGGTTGTTGTAAGGAACAATTCAATCTAAAAGAGTCTAAAACAATTCAGTTTGAATACTGTTATAAAACGAAAAAAGTCAAAAATTATTGTTAGAAATTGGTTTTATGTAATATGATATGAGGTAGCGGGCGATAAATTGGATCGTAAAAGAACAGTTTCTGAAATTCGACAACAAATGCTCGGACTCTCTAAGAAATTTTCCACCTCATGAATTCGAGCCCAAAATATTGTTCTTTTTGCAGGTTACCTTGACGAGTTTATTGAAATCCAGCAATTCTAACTTGAAAGGTTGGCAGTTATCTTCCATCTCAAAAGTTGGGCGGAAACATTTCAATTCTAAAGTAATATGAGGCAAACTGACCATCAAGAATTATCGATGTGATGTATGATCTATGGCATCAAAGTTTTATGTGATTCGTTATTTCGTTATTATTTGCGAGTTGTTAAAATTTATTTTCCGAGTACTGATTTAAGCAAAATTTACACTTCATTATCATATTTTATGCTTTAAAGAAAGATGTGGTTGACGTAATCATCCTATCATACCTCTCATATGAAAATTTCTTCCATTTAAATTTTTTCTCAATTTTCTAACAATAGCAATTATTTGTAGCAATCTAACAATTGAACATCTACCTAAGTATTCTTTTCAACGTTATAAAATGAGTGAGTTTTACTAGTCTTTAAATAAAATACTGCTTCATTAAAATGTGTGATTTGGACTACTAGCACTTAGATGACGACGCTCTGTAAGTCGATGCTACAAGAGGAAAATTTCAAGAAAAAATTCAGAAGGAAAAACTCAGCGCAAAAAATTAAAAAATTCACAGCCATTTATAACATACTAAATTGTGATAAATTATGCCATTATGCCGCGGATTGATACTTTTTGTAAATATGTAGCAAATAAATAAATGATAAGAGAAACTTCTTTGATTAATGACTTCATTTTGAATATTGAAATAAATGATCCACTGGAACTGGGAATCTTCAGTTGGTACCATTTCTCAGCAAAGCTTAAATGAGAAATTTTCGGAAGCGTTATTCTATTAAGTACGAAGTCCGAGTTACATAATTATTATTTCATATGTTTAGCAGCTGAAGAATTATGAGTTCCTTAAAAATAGCGTCTCTAGTGATGCATTTATATTCCTAGAATGAGTTAAATTTAGACCTTCGGTTACAAATGTATCACGTCGATTAGGTAAGATTTAGAAGCTGAAGTTGTATTGAATTCTAAAGCAAGAACTACTGGAAAAAGTAAGTTCCGTTTAAATTTTAGGAAAATAAATTTACGATTAAGCTGTGCAATCTAAACTTATGCGCTTCAAATGCTAGGCACAAAATCTGTCAATGCTACTGAGCATTTCAAGCATTTAATAGGGCGATTAAAATCAATGGTGAAAAGATGGCGATATAGTGAAGCATCGCTAGAAGCTTGAGGCAACATTAACTTAATCAAACTTTGCATTGGCCAAAAAGGATTTAGCATCACTCAAGCATAGTGTAGTTAGCCAAAAGGTACTTTTCCATTCCTCTCTTGTCCCTTTACTTCACGTCTTTTTATTCCTTCACCTCACGTTCTCTTTCTCCTTTTCGCGACTTTGCTTCACTTCTTCCGTCTTTCTCATCTTCACAATCTTAAATTAATTCAGACAGTTGCTTTCAAACAGCAAAAATCTATTACTTAACAACTCTCATTTTGATTTTTTTTTTTTTTTTTACATAGGTCATTTTTCTAAGATGCTTCGTGAAGTACCGAACTTGAAGTACAGTTTCAGTCAGGAAAGAAAAAGAAACTGAAAACTGATAGTAAGAAGTACAAAGTTAGTAATAGTGCCTAGACAGATTAAATTCGAAGTATTTATGTAAATTAACCGACCAGATTGAAATGAACTCTTTGGTTTTCTTTTTTCTTTATCTGTGTCACGATCACACAACAGTTGCAGTCACAATTTCCGCAAGCCTACACGGTCATCTGACAGTTTCCACATTATCCCAATTAATTAAATATGGAATAATTAATAATCACTGAAGTGCGTATCAAGCTAAATTTGAAAGTAAAATGTGTTGAATAAGCGGAAAACTAAATGATGGAGTTTTTAAATGAAATAAATATTTGATCTATTATTGTTTAACTTTTCAACTTCATTTTAAAAATCAAATAAGAATTTGCTCATTGATTTTCTACTTGCTAAGAAACGTAATATAAGATGCAAGTTTAAAGCATATGAATGATAAAAAGGAGAAAATGCCCGTGACCACTGTTTTCTATTTAAGGCAGCAAAAAAAATTGACGCCAAGGGAAACTTCATGCAAAGAAAAAAGATAAATTCAAGTATTTCATTATCACTGATAATCTTTTTCATATCAATAGCCTTGTGAACATCTTTGAACATCTCGAACAAACATCTCTGAATTAAGCGCTCAGTGCTACTGCTAATGTATTGGATATATATCGGAAAAGTAACAGTAATATCTAGAATACTGAAAACTTAGCAGAAAATGAAATGACATATAATGTTAGTAGGGAAGTTAAAAAAAGGAATAGTACCTAACTTTCAACTCCCACTTTTCGGCTTTTCTCATTTCCTCTTCTTTTCTCACTCATCTGATTTATCCCCAGAAATGCTATATTTTAGGGTCAAGATGAAACGAATGATGATAATAAGTGGGTTTAAATCTAGTCTGTCTTATCTATAATAATCCAATCTAGTTCATGATTGTCTGTTCACACTTTAAAAAATGTTATTTCTGCTGTCATGCAGTCATTTTATCCATTATTCTTACAGTAATCCTTCCGCTTTAAGAAAAACCGAATAGAACAAACTCTTCTACATGAACAAGATTTCAGTGACGTAATATGAAATTCAAGTTGAACCATTCAGGTGCTATAATATAAAATTTAGACCGACGATTTGGATGAAATTTAGGACTGAGGGGTCAAGTTATCTATGCAATATCAAGAAGCTGGCCCGGCTTATGTCCTACAAAAAAAAGGCTTAGTAATCTCAATGATTAAAATTAATAGCGGTACTCAAAAGTGCTGTTAGAATCTTTAATTAAACAAAACAATGCACACATTGCGCATTCGACTATGTCATTAAATTGAATTAAATTTTGCATAACAATAACATTTTTTTAGCTATGGAGTAATGCTTGGGTTCGTTTCATTCATATCAACGGACCATGGACAGTATCATCAATTGCATAATATCGCATTGACAGCTATTGCTATTTTCAATCTTTAATATTAATATTTAACAAGTGATAGCTTATTGAATACTAAGTGATAATACTAGTGTTGGGTTGAAACAAAAACCCAACTTTTAAAGACTAATGCACATTTTCTGCTGTTTCTAGCCTGCTTTTGTATTCAAGCGGATAATTTGGATTTTTTCCATTATATCACAATCCATCAGTCCATGTGGTTGAGTCTAATGTGACATTTCATGAAGCAAAAAATTCACAAATGCTCATCTCTCAGATAAACCACAACAGCTTAAACCTCTATCATCCAGTGATTGCACGGGAAAAGTATAGTATTAAAGGTGCATTCTTGCTATCAGTTATCAAATCTTATCAGTTAATAGGAGTTCTTAATTTACATATTTTTACTGATAGAAGGGAAAAGTAAACATTATATAAAAGTGTTTAACGTCTACAGTGACATCGTTCCCTTACATATTGCATCAGAGGCAACGTTAGAAATTACGTACAGATGACCCATTTTTATGTAGCCAAGCAGAGGCAAAGGCCGGAAGACTTTTGGACATTAAAAGAATGCGTTAAACTTATGTGAATAGCGCTAACATATCAGGGTAATTTAAAAACAATAGCTGGGGAGAAATGGAAGGAGATGGTGAAAGTGAAATGGGAAGAGAGAGAAAAAAGATGAACAGAAAAGAACTGGATGGAAGAGGAAAGGTCCCCCGTGGGTCCTCTCGTTTACAAGTATGTAAATAATGAGAAGCCTAGAGCAAACAGTGGCTTCTATCTTAGAGCCCAGCTCCATGAAAAATTGAGGCTAGCCTGTCTTTTTTCCTGGCAAATCCCGATAATGTGATAGATATTTGTGCTTGCATTGTATATTGTCAGTCTGTGTCTATTTGTCCATCATTTTCCTTCTCCGTTCGCCGATCTGAGCCTGAAATCGGAAGTATTTCCAAATTGAAGCAGTGCATCTCGGCCTCTCAAAAAGAGGCAAGATTCAATTCCGTCTATCATCTCAGATGAGCATATTTTTGGCTGCAACTTGAAATTAATTTTAAGCTTTCTCCTTCTCTCATCTCTGATAAGCCTAAATAATTTTGTACAGGTACAAGCTATATCATGCTTTCTTCCGCAAAGTTTTTATTGAATATAAAAAATGGATTAAGTGATGAAACTTTAGCTTGGCTGAACTAGAGTTAGTGCCAGAGACAGAAGGGAGCGAAGAAGCGGTTATAGAGTAGTTTAATTTAATCGAAGCATAAAGTGGAAATCCCCTCATCAGCGTTCCCTTTTTCTCCTTGTCCCTTCAATAACAGAGCACTCTCCTAGGCAGAATTTATAACATTAAGATGAATAATTAACATGTACTAAATTAATGGGAAACAAGTTTTCTGAAATTCAGACAGTGCGACGAGTAGTTTTGTCATAGTGCCCTACTGTTCATCATGTCTATCTCTTATTCTATAACTGTAATAAACTTCGAATATTTCAGAATTATAATGATCAAAAGTACTTTGAATATGCTGATCAGAGCAAAGGAAAAAAGCTAATTGGTAAAGCTAACAAGTAGCTCATTTACTTTCCATTAATTGGTACAGCCTTAGTATATTGTCAATGAGCAAGAATTCCCATAGGAAGATTATTCAAGTACGAGCTTGCAAGTGAGGCTTTTCGGGATATCTTGCATATTTTTTACATGTAGATGGGGAGGACAAAGCATGACAGGTCCAGAATACCTGTACAGCTACTGAANAAAGGTGACACTCAGTCAGTTAGACAAATACCTGTACAGCTACTGAAAGATATCTTTAGAAATCTCCTTATATAGTGGCCCTCTTCTTCGTATTCTTCTCGAAGAGATTTGAAAATAGCGAAGGTTAGGGCAGTAGCTGTGATTGATGGATAAAATAGTTAGACTTGAAGTGTAGTATTAATAAAATCGATCAAAGATTGATCAGTGAAAGTCTCTCTGATCTGTTTCTTCTACAACGATCATCTGTGCGAGTGCTTCACTTAGCATCGTTGTTTCATTCAATTCAGTTCAATTCGATTCCATTCAAGCGCTCTCGAAAGCTATTTCATCTTTCAGTCACTTTTCCCTGCTTTCTTCTCCTGTCAAATGTTTTTCCTGTAAACAACAATTTTTACACTCGATAAAAGACACATCTTCATATCCATCATACCTCACAACCAATCCTTCTTACTTTCTCACTGATCACTGAAAGATGGCTTCTTCGGTCAAGAACTAGTTCAGGAACAAATGATGCAAGTGGAAAATGGCCCTTTTAATCATGGAAGTGCTGAAGAAACTTCTCATTAAACTGCAAATCATTAAAAGCATTTTGTCATTTTGTTGAAATATAAGCAAAACATTTTTTAAGTGCAAGTAGTTTAGTATGCAAATTGATAAATGGTAGCAGACATTCTTTCACAATGAACACTGCTGCCAAGCATTTGGAAATAAATTATCCAATATGTGACATGCCTTGTCTCGATATTAATTTAAACTTAGTACGCAAGATCGAATGGTAATCTATTTTCAAGAAATAATTCGCTTTGCTATTGCAAAACATCCGATTTGAAAAAAAAAAAAGAACTTTCAATTAATTTTGGATAATACTTATTTAAGCGTTTGAAGTACCATTAGGTGGCTTTATATCAGACCCTCATACCAGATCTGTAGATTGTGAATGTAATTTTCGAATTTTGTTGAGGACTAAAATCGATTTGCCACAATAACAGCGCTGAAAATGATGTGAATTTTCCGAGGGTATATACTGCCTCTAGTTAGGCAGGATGATATGAATTCGAAATTGGCAGTAGTTTTGAAAATGAAATCAATTCAAGAATTAGAAAGTCTAAACTTAAAATGCTCTTTCATCTTCTTGGATAAACACCAAATATTTATTAAATCGCTAGGTTCAACATTGTTAAATAATTTTCGCTATAAACAATATAAACAAAATGAAAAGCTTTTTGAAACGCAGTAAGTTACATAATGAAATAAGGAGTTCTTTTCTATTTAAATTTTTTCTGAAACAAATCTCTGAACTTTTCTTTTTCATCTGAGACAGGATAGAAGTAAGCTATATTCATTTATCTTCATCTTTCTTTTTTTTCGAAAGAATTCATATGTACTGATGAGCTGTAAGTGATTTAAATGCTCATTTCATTGCCTTCTTTTTCACCTCAGTCACTACTTTATCGTCTGTGGGAATGATTCTTTCAGGTAAGTGAAACAAACTTCTCCGTCATCTTATCTCATATTTGTTTCTTTTTGATGATGCAATATGATTTGATTCTTGCAAAAAAAAAGAAAACTAGTGTAAAAGCAGTGATTGTGTTTGCAGTTTTTTGAAATTTCAAAAAAATAGCTTTTCTCAAAATAATTTCAATTTGCACGAATGATTTCGCGAAATTTGTTCACTAATTACAATATCAACAACAAAAGATGCCTTCCTCTCCGCCACTTCTGAAAGTTCCAGCAATAACAAGTAATCATATGTACTATAACTACAGTAGCTTTGATTGATGCAGCCAAAATTATACCATAACGCTTTTTTAGTGGCAGTTCTAAACGATTAAGAAATCATCAGTGATGCAAGTTGTTTGTTGTAAGAATTTGACTGAACAGTCGTTGGAGAAATGATTCTGATAATATTAGTATAATATGCTCGATAGGAATTGTCGTAATAATATTTTTTAATTAATTTGAAGTTTTGAAAGAGAGAAAACTGACTGGAATTTTATGACATCTAGGCCATATGTTTACCATAACGAATAACCACAAATGTTTAGTTTGAAAGAAAGAAATATTAGTAAGGGGATAACTTTTTTGGATTCAATAAAGTGAGAATAATTGCCTACCTAATACTTTTTAAATTATTTGGTAGAGAAGTAAAAAATGAAAAAAGAAAAATTTCGATAATCAAGTTATACTGATACAAAATATCAGTAGCAAACCATCTTGAGAGTCACCAGTGAGAGACAAAGAGAAATCAAGTATTGATTTTGAAAATAAAATAAAATTTATTGGAAAACGATCATTACGGACATATAAGAGAGTCAATCCGTTCGATCAAGTTTCTGTGAGCTGTTAAGCATATGATAAAGAATGTTTGCTTATAATGGTGTCAAACATACTCCATCCCACACAGACACACACACACATATATATATATACGCAGATCTATCAATACACCAGGACATATACTAGCTAGGAGAAATAGGAGGGATAGCAAGGGAGAGTGAACAGAATAAGTAAAGACTAAAGTCTCCTGAAAGAGCACTTAGTCTCGCGGTTTGGTACTCGAGACTACACCTTACATCGCTTGGCTCCAATATCGTCACAGCAATCTCCTCGATTTGTAAGTATCCCTTGCTCTCCTTCGAAATGATATGCTGCCAAGATTATCATACACTAGACGGCTTTCATCAAATATGTATTGGAAATGTCTTTTACAAGCCTACCAATTCGAATTCTATTATAATTAATTATAACTTATTGGAGTTTTGATTAATGATTGAAGCTCTAAGTAGTAGTAGTAGTAGTAGTAGTAGTAGTAGTAGTAGTAGTAGTAGTAGTAGAGTGATTGAAAATGAAGGAAATCATCATAGAGAATATATATCGACATCTTCCGAGATGCGAATGAACGGCAGTGTGCGAAAAGCTATTCAAGCCAAAAAGACCCCTCTTCAACTGGTTGACTGCGAGTCGTTGAAGCCTAGACACTAGATATAATCACTTGATGTGCCTAGCGCTATTAGTCCTATTCGCAAGTTCATCTCTCACTATACCTATTCCGTATGATTTTGTCAGAAAGTGGAAAAAAAATTGCATTGAATAAGTATTGCTCCGATAGATAATCAGTGAATTTCCAGCTTAATTTTAGTTGCAATGCTTCTGATATTGGTGAACAAAAATATGCCAGGGATTTATAATCTTCAGATCCTTAAAAGAATATTAATTTTCAATTTACTTCAACCAAAACTAAACAGAGTAAAAGTTATAACTGGCAAACTAAGTTTGCTAGGTTCCTATATCCAAACATTTCTTTAGAACAGCTAATGTTTCTCGCCTCAGAAAGAGAATTTCACATGTAATTAATTCTTTGAATACTCTGTAATCTTATTTTTCTAAATTTTTCTTGAGGCACAATCAATTGATCTTGTTTATTTAATTTATGAAAAATATTTCTGCTAATAAAAAGTACTAAAAAATACACCTGAAATTCTTAAAGAAGGGTAGTCATTCATTGTAAAATGAGGAACCAACCAGCATTTCATAAATTTAATTCTATAATTTGTTGCCATCTGTATTTTTTTGTCCTGCTACAAAATTTCATCAGGCTGTTTGTTTTTGTTTCAGTACAAATGAATCAATCCATTTTGTGCAAGACAGCTTACCAGCTGATCGAGAATAAAACCATACTTAGTAATTACCAATTAAACGCTTTAATTGAGAATTTTCACTTGCTAAGTTCGAATTCTCACTTATGCTAAGTTCTAGTCAAGACATAGCAAATAAAGCAAATACAGCCATTTAAATAACACATCGTCAAAAATACTTTAATTGATTTGTTGTGACATCTTAAAGCAGAACTATCTGTGTTTGAAAAACTAAGTCTAGACCACTATTTCTGTTTTTCTTGTTTCACCTACTTTTTATGTTATTAGGGGCCACTTAATTTTCACCAACACAAATATTTGTGATGGGACATCATCTATAATCCATCTATCTCACATTTCAACATTTATGCTATATATGTGCTCTTTTTTTGTTTTAAATTGACCATTAATGAGTGCGTAATTCATTTGTTTCTTTGACGTCACTTTGAGATAAATTTCTTTTTTTTAAATATAAGTATGACGTCTTCTTGAATTTTCGATAAAACAAACTGGAAAACATCACTTATACTTGTTTGTTCTAAGATAAACCCTGTGATATATATTAATTAATTGCAGATTTCGTGCAAGTTTATTATTCTTTAACTGTTTAGAGTAGTTCATAGTTCAGTCACGAAATTTTAATTGAATTCCAAATTCAATTAAGCCGACTTCAATATATTTAAGATTTCAAATTGTTGAATCTTGAAAAACTTTTGCTAAAATAATTATGATAAAATTAAAGTGTACTTATTAATTAATAGCTTTTTACTTTCAAAATAAATTTGAAATTATTCAAAAGAAGAATTTCGTTTATCAGATTTTTGAAAACAGAATGACGAGCTTTTTCGTTAATATCTGAACAGATATTTTTTCTGAAAATATTAACTATTAGAAATATATTATTATACTTCTCGTTTGTATTTTTATTCAATTTATGTGCTTTCAGCTCATTCATGCTAGAAATAATTACAAATGCATCATCCAAAAGTAAATATTATAAATTCTTTTAAATACTCCATAGGGTTTGCAATTTTACACAACTTTTCTGTAAAGTTGAGAAATTCACGAACATTATGATTGTAAATAATGTCATTACTTGAGCTGCATTGAAATCTAACCTAATCAGGTAGAAGAAAAATGCTTCAAACAGTTACAGTTCAAATCTCGAAAAAGTTGCTAGGACAAAAGTTTCTTCTGCTTCTGGATTAAAAAGCCGAATAAACTGTCTTTTAGGTTCTTCACAGTTTTTCTGATGATCGTTTCTTTTTCAATAAACCATGGAAAAGTCTAGCCACTTGTGAAACAAACAGACTGATTTCAGTTTGACTTCCTGACTTTTTGTTTGCTGTACAAATAATAAATCATTCTTGATTGTATTGAAACTTTTCTCCAAAATGTAGTTCCATAAATTTAAGCTATAAAGAAATTGTATAAATGGGTACAATCTTTCTGTGGGTAGCTCCATCTTGAAGAATTATCACTGATTTGAATTGAATTGAAATCATTTGTCTCATTGATTTTTTCTTTCATAAAAAATTCTCGAAGACAACAAAATTTCTGTAAAGGAATTTTTTTTAAAAAAAAAAGGAAAGACAAATTAGGCTATATTTTATACTACTGATGAAAAATAAGCAATTGCAGGAAATGAATTTCCCGAAAAATTTAGTTTCAGAGCATGAACTTTTAAAACAAAATTCATTGAAACAAGCTAGTAATTTTGTGCTCTTTCAGGTTCTCCACAATCTTAGATCATTTCAACAAAAGCAAAATATACGAAAACGATATCAGTCTAATTCTGAAAGGGTGCCTATTGTTCGATTCAATCTGATATATCGGATTTTTTTTAATGAAGTCCAATGATTCATTGCAGCTTCCAGTTAATCAAAAATTTGCTCACTTCGTTTCTCCGTTTTGTTTTTTCAAATATTTTTCAGAAAGTACACTTGAAATTTGAGATTAGTATTTTGAAATTCACCAGTAAAGCAATCATCTGAAGATGTATTTTTGACAAAACTTTCGATTTTCATAAAGTGAAATGAGTAATATGTTGAATGATTTCGTGGCGCGAATTCTTTTTTTCTTAATTATCTCTTTTTTCCGATTCGAAGATAATATAAGGATTAGGAAGAATTATCTAGCAAAACTTGGCACCGTAAGCCTTTCAGGAAGCAAAATATTGCTTGCTACTTACATATGTAGGCTTTGTACAACTGAACCATAAAGCTAGCAAGTTATCTTAAGAATGAAATACTTTTATAGCTCTTTCTTTGTGGGTTAGGAAAACGGACAATTTTTTTCAGCATTTATTTCTTGCATCATGCACTAAATATTTGTCTTTAATTCTGTAGTTTGATTTTGAAAACAAAAAAGAAAAAATAAACAAATGATATCTAATGCACAAATATAATGACGAAATAATTTAAAATATATAAACACAAAAAGTGGTAGGCAATAACTTTGAAGATGAAAGAGGAGTTATAGATGCATCAAACATTGTCGATTCTTGCAAGGTATTCATCTACTTGTGTTATTCGTTCTAATTCAATTTTGAAATAAAGGCAAACTTATCCTATTTTACTTTTCTTCTTTGTGCAGACAACTTCAAAGATAGTAGCACCAAAATGAAGTAGAAGTGAACATAAGCATTCAAATTTAAATTTAAAATTTGCAAACTGTCTTGGAATTAAGAATGACTGCGAAATTATAGAAGATTTGAAAGCAACATCTTCAAAGTAATCAGTTGAAAAATATGGAAAGCAAAATAAGATCTTTAGACTGCATTGCAAAGAATAGCAATAATTGTGCGGGAATTGAAATTTTCCAGAAATGTGAAACTTGGAATTTATGAAGGATGGTCAAGAAGTTCTAGACTTGTTAGCACGAAAGAAAAATAACAAGTAAATAACATTACTGAATGATAGATAAGCATGTAATAACGAAAGGGAACTAAGCAACGATTAAAGAAAAGAGGTGGATTTATGGAATTTTAATAAAGCAACAACTCAGCGAAGTAAAATAACTTAATTTTTACAGCCTTTACTTTTTATTAATGAAATTAATGAATAAAGCCAAGGCTACCACTAGCATAATGTTCCAATGCTGTCAGTGAGTATCATCTTACGGATTTTAATATGCATTTGAAATATGTGGGGAAAAGAAGCCGGCATTCATAGGATTTTAATAAAATAAGTACATGAGAGTTTGAAATGGAAGGGAACATTTAAGAAAATTACTTCAAAGAAATAGTGGATCGGAATATTCATCTTTGATTCTTCGCCTATTTTGTTTCCTCTTATGAAATCTTGAAAAGAAAATTTTATGAAAAAGTAGTCTTTAAAGCATAAATAACCGAATGAAAATCAAAATAACATAAAATTGTAGTTTTTATATATGAATATGAAGTCATTTGTAAATTATTTCTGATAATTCAATTTCGAGTGTAACGGAAAGAAAGTATTTTTGTACTTTTTGCGATAAAAAATTCAAAAAATATTTGAAACTTCAACTGTTTCTTAATAAATGCGTGTTTATCACAAATATCAAATTAAATTTTGCATCAAAAATAATGGAACTAACAGCTACATGGAAACTGCACCTCACTGGAATTTCATCATTAAATAATGAACTAATATGTGACAAACCTAATAAAGAGTGCTTCTCAACAGCAACGATAGTTAAACCGCTTGTAACGGGGTCGGTTACCTCGATATCGTACTAGTCCCGGAGCAGGGACAGTTGTTACCTGTAAAGATTTTCCACATTAATTTAAATATCATATATTTTATCAAATTTTCTCCTTAAATGGTTGTATCTAAAATAAACTGGTCATTATAGTTTTCTGCATATTTTAGTTTCTGGATGATGAATTTCTGAGAAACTCCCTTTTCAAAACCAAACAAGAAAAATATTTGTTGCTTACAAAAAGATGTTGTTGTCAGTGAAATATACAGAAAACTCTAATAACAGCCTTGACGCTATATGCGAAATCTTTTCTTTGAATTTGAAATCTAATTTAAAACCACTGGCATTAGGATGTTTTTTATATTCTCATAGCTTTTAAGGTATATTTAACTGGTGGCGTGCACACTCATTCAACAGGCGAAAAAAAAATTTTTCCAGGATTTTTTTGTGATTTCACTATACCCAATCGCAGCATCATTTCCAGAGAAAAAAGTTAACGAACATCTATTTTGCTACCATTCAAAAATGTGCCTGCAAGTTCCATTGCTTTTAATTTCGAAGGTATATCTATGAATTCTATCCTAGCAGAATTCATCCTGAAAGTGTCATTGTATAGAACAAAAAAAAAAAAGATTTAAGAAAAAAGTCTTCCACACTGTTTGAAGTTTACAGGTTTATTGAGAACAATTTCAGTAATGATTAGATTTGCGGCAATGATTTGATTCTTGACAATAATAATTCATCATGATAACATTTCCTTGAAACTGGCAGTCCCAATTAATAATAAAAATGCTAAATAATAATACCCAATAAAACGGGAATTAGCACTATCCCTGCAAAATTCAATGGTAGTAACGGCGCCACAACTTGCAAAGTGATCCTCCAACTCTTTTCTCTTTGTTCTTAAGTCAAGCTGAAAGTTATCATCTATTCCAAAATCATACTTACTGCAAATTATGCTTAGTTAATAAAGATTTGCTCAATTTAAGCCAGAAACATTTCTTAGGTCTTTTGTAGCTGCCAAAATTGTCAGTGCATGAGACTAGCTTAGAGAGAATATCAGGGATTATTAAAAGATTGCAAAAGAATAAGAAGTGATAAAGGTGATAAACGAATCCAGATATTTCCCCGCATGCTCAGGATGAAGGAGTAACAGCGCAAAGATTCAGGCTTAATTAGGACATAAATTTTTAGAATCATACATGGTTAACATAAACACTATGCTTGCAAGACTCGATTACTCCGAACCACTGGTCCTGGGCAGCCTTACAAATGATTGCTATTTCTCGTTCACGTTCAGAAGTCATCTCTCTTAAAAGTTCTAATTCGCGTTCATTCTCCAATTCTATTTGCAATCTTCTGCTCATATCCTTCATTACTTCGTTATTTTTACGTTCTCCAATCATTTCCCTCATCTCTTCCATGTAAAATTTGGCTTGAACTTGAAATGATCGGAGCATTTCGAAAACACTTCTCGCATCTTCCGATTCATCGACTGTTTCTTCCGGGTACTTCCCACTGCTTACTACTGACTTCACAACTCTAGAATTCTGCTCCCTATCACTTGGCCTCTCCATGTCATCTGAATCCACTTCATTATCCTCTATTTCTGTTGGCTTGAACCAGCACTGCACTGTAAGCATTGTTAAAACAGCCTGAAAATGTATTTTTTCATTCTTCTATTTTTATAATCGGATAATAAAATGTAAAGAAAATAAGGAAAGAAATAAAATGCAAGAATCTCTACTGTTCATTCAGGTCATTCCAACCCTAACAACTAGAATTGCGAAGGGAAGATACAAGCAACACTGACTGATGTCTAGGATTCCTATAGACTGAAAAGTTTGAGATTAAAACTCACCACGACTACTGCCCTAGCCATTAAAGCTAAAATTTGCTGTTCACCACAGCTGTTCAGAATACGCAGCATGACTTTGACAGTATTTCTAGATAGAATCTTGGCGGTAATATTAAGGTAGAGGAGGTGTAGATACCTGGCAAGTCACAATATCCAGATTGGTTCCTAATTTTATCAGTAAATTTGTCCCGAAATATCATTTCCTTACCAGTACATGTAATTTTTATCGAATATTGATGCATTCTGATCCCCGAAGTTTGTTTTGACCACTTTTATGGGTATTTACTTGCACTGCAGTACTTTCAGCTCCAGTTTTAAGTGAAGCAAAAAATAATTCGAATGACAGAAAACAAAATAAATTTTGTCTCACATATTTTTTTTAACTCGAATCAGGTAGCAAACGACAGAATCATATGTTGCAGCATAAATTTACTGGGGATGTAGGGATGTACAAAAATTTATTTTGAATTTTGGTCTTTTTTCAATAGTTTTTGGAAAACTCTTGAAATTTCAAAGAGAACTATTGTTTCCCACAAGCTTTGTTCTTTTAACAATCAAGTTGGCAAATGACAATCACGATCACCATCTGTAGCGCAATACTGATTCTGTTTATACATCAACAATTTTCAACAATTTTTAATTAAACAATTCTCTGAAAGATCCCGGAATATAGAAGAGACTTTCTTAGGAGTCGATGAAGAGATTGAAACAGGCATGATGCTCTTGTTAAAAATAGGAATAAACTTTTGTATAGTACCTAAGCAAACGTTTATCAATGGAAAGAACACTGAACAGTAATTAGATAGTCGTGAAAAGCTTCAAGTACTTTTTTTTTTTAGCTATTTGTACTTCTTGAAAAGTAATCCGGTCATTCTATCGAAATTGACGGTTACACCGGAAAACTGCAGAAGGAAACAGTAGAGAGTTCTGTCCTCGGCGGTCGAGAGAAAATTGTTTACTAAACCATTAAATTTCAGTCAAGCCAGCAGGCTACGCCGTAATGAATAGCCAATCTATATATGAAAGAAGGATTGGTTCAATCTTGTGCTCTAAATGATGACTATGAGAGTATTTCAGATTCACGAAGGTGTCTGGGTTACCTCAGAGAATCTGAAACATCGCTTATCCAAACTGAAAATCATCCCTAACAACAAACAAGTGTTAATGACAGTGCCTCATTAGGGACGATTTTTCAACTGCAACGACGCCACTCATCCGTATATCTACCCCTTCACTGTTATCCAGTCTGATACATCTCGAGAGAACTCCGAAGTACCGGTGGAACCCGGAATATACGAAAGCGCAGGTGACGTGAAGAAGAGATGGTGGGAGAACGAAGCATTGGAATCAAGAGACGGTAGAGACTGTTGAGAATTGCTTAGAGCATGTGACAGAGAACGAAAGAAGAAGAAAATAGTGTTGAGGGGACGAAGTTAAGATGTGAGGGATTGTTAGGAATTGCATGTACGGTTGTTACTGGGATGCGTAATACTGCTAGTTCCAGGTGTGGTAGTAGTGTTTCATATAGTTTGCAAGGAGGCGTGGGGTTCTGAGCACGTGGGGTTCACTTGGCAAGCGTGACGACGTTGAATTTGGTTCTCTTTTCCTGGTCCTAGTTAATAACAATTTCTCTTGGACGTATAGTTGTTTCTAACTTCGACTTTTTTCAGTTTGAATTCGAACGCTTAAATACACGGCAAGCATAATATTGCTGTGAAATGGTACCATTAAGTGTGCACAAGTGTTTCATTGGATTATACACAGTGTTAATCATAACACAACCATCAGTATTTTCGAAAAAAAGTCTTTCAAAATTAGTTAATAGTTCTTGAATATTCCATTTCGAAGAATGCATGAATGACTTTCGTTTTATTCGTCTTCAAAGCGTGCTCCAATTTATACTGCTATAGTTCAGTTGTCCATACGTGTACTAATATTGAAATTATTTCAGACTATAGTTATGCGTTATTACCTTTATTATTTACCGTAAAGAATTGTTTGCACAGGGTTTGCGAAGAAATGTTGCGAGTAAGTTTCTTTTGTTTTTGATTTTGCTGCAGAATTTTGAATGAGATTTTGTTTCTTTAGCTTGAATTTCATGCCAGGTCTGGAGTAGGAAACCAAAAAAATCTAAACGAAATTTAAACAAAAATTTACCCATGGAGAAGAATTTGGCTTTCGATTGTGAATAATGATTCAGTTATCCTTACTTTTCCGCTAATTGTAATTGAAAAGTTATCCACTATTTGCAGATATGCGTTGAGTCGTAGTACTGTTGCGGAAATGTTGTTAGTTTTGCAGTGAATACAGGAAAATTAAATGCCAAACTTCTTAAAATCTTAGGGAAAACTTTCAGGGTCCAGCTAATCCTGTAGATTTCGATAAAGAATGGACAGAAGCGAAGTCTACAGTGATATCATTGCTAAACCAAAAGGTATAACTTCTTAAAAATGAGTAATGAGGAATCAGTACAAATACTAATGAGGTTTGGGTCTAAAGTTGGTCTCGGCAACGTAATTTTTATTTTGTAATCATTGGTCATCTGAAGCTGGTCTGCACTAAGTGATCTTGATGGCATATGATATTAGACCTGAAAGACTCTGNGCATGGTCTGCACTAAGTGATCTTGATGGCATATGATATTAGACCTGAAAGACTCTGCTGATTGTAATAGTTATCGACTCTAAGCAAAAAGAGGAAAAAGCGAAATTAAAAATAAAACCGTTATCATCACTGCGTAACACTAACCACTTCCTTTAAATATTACTAGTATTCAGCTTCAGCATCATCAGAAATGTATACTATAGAGCCTCAAGCAGTTTTACTGGAGCTATACTAAAAACCAGGCAGATATGGAGTAAGTACAATACTCTATCCATATCCATATTTTTGCTCGTGTCGCTTAGCCCTAGCTAACGATCTTCTTCCATAAATGGAACGATGTATCTTTTTCACTTGCAATACTTTTATTTGTCTCTTACTAATTTCTATATATTTAGGGTGTAAGTAAAGTACAATGGCAGGAATTATTCGCTACCGTTCATCGTATCTGCGCATGGATTGAAGGTGGTGGTGAGATGGTTCAACGGGAGTTGGAAGTAGAAGTGCATCGTTACATTCTTACTGCTGAAAGAGTAAGCTGCTCACAGCAAATTTGATCTAAGAAATTATGGTTAAAGACATTAAATTTTTTATAACATAAATAATGTGAAGAAGTAAATTGGATAGTGAACTTGCAGCGTATAATGCAACACGAAGAAGAAAATGCGATTTTAAGAGTCTATATCTCAGAGTGGACGAAATTTTATACACAAACAGAATATCTTCCAAAACCTTTTTCTTATATTTCGGAGCAGAAAAATTTGTTACTAAAATCAAAAAATTCCGTGAAAGAAGCCAATGTTTTAGTCTCATCGGTATGTTGAGTTTTTCTATATATAAATTTTGTTGTAAGATTAAATTTGTCATTCGACTTTAGATTTTGCGTTACCTTAACTGACTTAGATTATCTCAAGAACGTTTTTTGAAAGGACAATACGCTTATGAATGATGCCTTAATAATGTCCATAAATGAGTGAGTAAAATCATTTAAATAATTATAAATGACGAATCCAGATCCCTACTGCTGGCTGTTCGACACTTTATTTTCCTATAGCAGGGGTCATTTTGAATCCTCTTACGGCGTAGTCTTCTATGTCCACAAGTAGTGAATGTCGTTTTTGGCTGACTTCTCAATTTACAAAATATAAATGTTGATTGAATCATACATTATTCCTTTAAAATTGACGGCTCACCATCTGATCAGATGTTCTATTGTAGAATTATTTTTATTCACAAAAAAAAAATTATATGAAAACCTCTATAATTTGTAACTATATCATACTAATATTTTACAGATTATGTTGGATGACTGGAGTAAAACGATTTTCTCAGCTATAAAACATAAGCTGCAAAGTGCAGCCATGCGTTTGGTTGAGTTAGAACGGAATGGTGAGGCATTCGATCCTCAGCTTGTTATTGGTGTTCGACAATCATACGGTAAACTTATTTTTCCTTAGTCATCATGTCTGTACAAATTAATCGCGATAATGGAATAAAATGTTTGCGTCGAGAAAGTGTGGTGTGTTACTCCGTTAGCACGTGGTAGTTAAATGTCGGTAGTCAAATTAATTTATTTTGAATTAAATTTAATTTCAGTCTCATTAAATCTGAATGCTGAAGATAGCTTGGCAGTGTATAAAGATAACTTTGAACGAGCTTATGTCGATGACACTGAAAGGTTTTATAAGTCACGTGCTCCTCAGGTATTGTTTTGCATGACTAAATTTTTTAGAATTCCATAATATTGGGCACAATCTGACAAACTTGGAGCAGAGGATTATTATGTTGTTAATTTTCTTCATCATAAAAGGTTTTGGCTTCGGAAGGCGTGCAAAGTTATATGGTTTATGCGGACACAAAACTGGGTGAAGAAGAAGCGCGTGGAAGACGTTATTTGGAAAGTACAGCAGATTCCGTAGAGAAGGTTCGTGTTTTTCGATTAGCCTTTTATTTTATTTTATTTTTTTTTTTTTGTCCTTTGGTACAACCTAATGGATTTCTTGTTAAATTTTATGCTTTTCTAAACAGCTTTCAATCATGTCCACAACTTAGCTAGTGGAACGATGTGTCAAAGTGCTTGTTGTTCAATTTCAAGAACAGATTCTGGCCGAATGTCCGGCGCTCATCAGTGAAGGGCAAATTGAAAGTAAAGTTTATGTTATACCGAAACATCGTGATTATTTCTGCGTCAAATTTCAGGTTGTTTGACGAGAAAAGTTAAGGTTTGGGATATGTAAGGCTCATATTATTAGTCCATTCTTTACATTAAAGTGTTTCTCCTTTTTTCCTTTATAAAAGTTTTCATAAATCATGAGTTTCTTATACGATTTGTTGTCTCTCTTTTAATTTTGGTTGATAATTTCTTTTTCAAATTGTATTGATAGAATTTTTTTAGAGCTGCGGATGTTGTATCGATTAATAAACCGAACATCAGATGGTATTGATAGTGTTTTGAACTTCCTGGATGTATTTATCAAAACCGAAGCACTAAACGATATGAGAACGAACGTAAATACCATTACTATGGTTCGTTTCTTGAAAGTTTGTGTTTGTTATTTTGCAAAAAAAATTTGATGGCGGTTGTTTTAAGCCAGATTTTCGAATTACATGGATATCTCGTGTAATTCATTAAGCTTTACATGAATTTGTGTTTTTTCAGGATCCTGAAAAATATGTCGAGCAGTTGTTGTCAATGTTTTCAAAATTTAGTCTTCTTGTTGCAAACGCTTTTTATGATGATCCACGTTTCTTGACAGCACGAGATAAAGCTTTCCAAGATGTTGTAAACGATACCTGCATTTTTAGAATGGAAATTGCAAGTTCCCGGGGAAAATGGTTCGCTTTTTTACTTCTTGTTATTATTTTTGTCGATTTGCTGCACTTATATTTTTGCAAGCTGAAACTCTTCCAGTATTCGGTTTTTTTCCTATTCGATTTCTGTCATGTTTATACCTAAATTATGCAATGAGTTCCATTACTCTCACTTGTGACTCTTCTGAGCTTTCCAATAATGCGATTGTGAAATGAGATTTTGCGTGAAATAAGACTCATTTGTCCTATACCTTTGTTATTGTTTGCCGAGTTAGTTATAAATGATTGATCGCTCATAAACTTAGTGTTGGACGAGTGCAAGCAGAATCAAGATGCCCTGAATTACTTGCAAATTTCACAGATCTCCTCTTGAGAAAAACCAGTCTTTCCAAGCGTCTATCTTCTGAAGAAGTCGATGCCAAATTAAATGATGTGGTACGTACGCTCTTTTTACCCGAAAAAAAAAAAGTGAATCCATATTTTTTGCAAATTAGCGTATGCTTTTCCAGCTGCTGGTATTAAAGTATGTGCAAAATAAGGATGTTTTTATGCGGTTTTACAAGGCACATCTTACTCGTCGACTAATACTTGAATTAAGTGCGGATCAGGAGAAGGAGGAACAGATGATTGCAAGGTTCCGCTAACTTATATCTCTATTCCAAATAATTTGTACCTTCGCTGCATCTCACTTCTCTCTCTAAGTTATCATTTTACTCATTTTTTCTTAATCAGCAATATCCTCTAAATAATGGAGCAAGAAAGTGCGCTTGAACTTCAATGAAGTGACTCTTTAAATTAAATGCAACAATAATCGACTACATATATTTCTTGTTACAGAATGAGGGAAGTTGGAATGCCGGCTGATTTTGTAACTAAATTATTTCGTATGTTGCAAGATATTGAAGTGAATAAGGATCTGAATAACGCTTTTAGAAATTCGATTGCTTCAAATAATAATTGTCTCGCAGGTAGTAATTATGGGTTGTTTTTCATTATCTGTATGTATGTATTTTATAAACGAGTTCTCTTGATGATCCGGGCACTTCTTTTTTAAACTGAAATGTGAACTTAGGGTTGAAAACTTTTAGTAAGCGAAATTGCTGAAGACTGTTCAGAGCCATTTGCTGTTTAATTCATTAATTTTATTGTCTGCTTTAAAGTAAAAATTTTTAAATACAGATTCAGTCTCAATCAAAGTCCTGAATGCTGGTGCATGGTCACGGGGTTCAGCTGATCGTACTCAGGTGCAGTTGCCTCGCGAGTTAGAGGATTTTATTCCTGAAGTCGAGGATTTCTACCGCAAACAGCATTCAGGGCGGAAATTGCAATGGCATCATCATTGGTCACATGGCACGGTATGTTACTCATGAATTCCTCGAGCTCCTCGAATATTTCACAAATGACGATATGGTATATAATGTCTGTTTATTTTATTTTTCAGATAGTTTTTACAAATGCAGTAGGAAGATTTGATTTGGATGTAACTACTTTACAACTTTCCGTACTGTATTGTTGGAATGATCGTCCGCATGAGCAACTTTCTTTTGAATGTTTACGCACTGCTACACAACTTTCCGTTCCAGAACTTGTGAGGACATTATATGTAAGTCACTTTTCGACATCAAATTGTAAACGGTGATTTACCTATTTTCTATTTACCTATCAAAACAGTGCTGTGGAACTGTTTCGACAAAATATTAATAATTGAAATCGAATCAGTTTAGTATGCGTAAATGAATTTATAGTATAATATTTTCAGTCGCTGGTGGCATTCCCAAAAATGCGACATCAAGTGCTCTGCACAAATTGTTCAACTTTAAATCCACGTGACTTTAATGATTCAACATTGTTTTGGATAAATCAACAATTCGTCATTGTTAAAGTAAGTGGCTGTTAACATATCATCAGTCAATCAGAGGATTTCCTGATTTTTAAATCACTTATTTCATATTTATTTCATCTTATATTATAATCTTATTATACACAATCGGAGTCACTGGAGATTTCAGTGATGAGTTGGTTTGATTCTCTTTCCAATTCGGAATAAGTAATCTTATTCCGTTTTTCCTTTCGTACATTTTTTCATTTCTTGAAAGATAAAACAAAACAAAAAAAAGTGTGTTGTATACACATTTGGACCTTGCCAAACATTATAGTTGTCTTTATCACCTGGCATTTTCTTATAACTAGTTCTTCTATATCATTACAACTGTGTATATCTGGCTTAATGGCATGTGATTCTCATTTCCATATAAATATTGTGAAAGAAATGAGTATAGATAATATAAATTTTAGAATGGTAAGGAGCAAAATCGCGGCCGAATCAATTTAATTGGTCGTTTGCAGTTATCAGTAGAGACAAATGTTCCCGCGGAACATGATGATATTATTGCGTTGCGTATTTTGCGCGTACAGGAAGCTATTGTTAAAGTACGGCTTGAAAATCTTTGATATACTTTTGGTACCATACTTGGTTGCACTTTTCATTTAGTTTCGTACATTTTATGAATTGATTTGACCATTATACGGTTAATTCAGGTAGTGGACAGTTACTAGTTACATACATAGACTTCTGTAATATAAATTTTTGTATTAGGAACCGAAAAATATAATAAACAATAATGAAAAAAAGAAACGAAGTGAAGGAACTATGAAATTATCATGAAATCATGGTTTATAATAGTGGTAAATAATGGACTAATAAAATAAGGAAGGATGGCCTTAAATGAATTTGGAGTTTTCTGTACATGATGAAAGACCTTAGGCCGTTTTAGGGATTCTTCGGTACTTAACTGACGAAGATTTTTTGATAAAGTTTAGTGACGTAGAATATAGTGAAACGATTTAACTAGAGAGTATTCCATACCAAATGTATTTCTTAGACACTAAAAAAAGTAATAGCTTTGTTGATGACCTCATAATTTGTGGACCATTTATTATGTAACCTGTTTAAAGGTATGTGGTAGTCTAGTTTAATTAAATTAGTTGAATATTCATTACAAAAATCATATCTTTCTTTTTTCCTGTTCCATATTTTATAGGTTATGAAAGTTCGGAAACGTTGTCAAAGTGCGCAGCTGCAGACTGAATTGATCGAATTATTAAAGCATATGTTTTTGCCGCCGAAAAAAATGATAAAAGAACAGGTATTTTCAGGTTATCTTCTAGATTTCAAGGAAGATTTCATCGGCAGAACTTTGTTTATAGAGAAACAGATTGTATAAAACATGCTATCAATACTTGCCTGAAGCTTTCTAAACGATTTTCAGATTTTGATTGCCGAGTTGTACTGTAACGTATTAAATGCTTTGAAATTTTAGAAAGTGTGCCTGAATTTTACTTTCTTCAGATAGAATGGTTAATCGAAAATGGATTTATTGCTCGAGATTCAAACGACTTAAATGTATTCTTATACGTCACATAATTATGATACTGAATGGTTCATCGAAAAGCTGTGTATTTCGTTGCTGATGCTAGAATTTGGGAGTTTGACATAATACATATGGATCATTTTTTGTTTTAAAAATTGGAAAAAACTCGGAATATTCTGAGGTTTCGGAATTGCACGGAAAATCCGGATTTCTAATTCCTTGCTGGACAGTGGAGGATTGACAGGGCTTTTTTCTTTCTTTTTTGTTGTGACCTATTCTGTCTTATAATGGTTCAGTATTTATTGCTCTCTAATTGACAAGATAAATCTCATTTAAAGTATATTCTGCTCAATATTAGCCCATAACGGGTCACTTTATGATTTTTTTTTTTTTTGTATTTTTTAAATGAGGCCAGAAGCTTCTCCGGTCTATGACCCGTTTTCTACGATAGATATGTATGTATAGGGCGCAAGGATTTATTCTGATCTTTTTTTTCTTCACTCTGGCATTTTACCTTCTCTCTGCCCTAATTTTTCCCTTCAGGCTGGTCATAATCACCCATTTTTTACTAATATAAATTTTTTGAACATTCGTATATTTGTTCTCGGTGCATATCTTTTATCCTCTAAAATTGACTTATTTCATCGTATGCCTGTATCTTCGAAAATTTTTCCCTTCGCCTCTTGAAATTCTGTCATATGTTCAGTATGTATAAATTATATATTTAAAATAGTATTTTTGCAACAACTCACGATATGAATAATGAGCGGTCGATGTAGATGAATTGTGGAAAGGGGTGAATATAAAACAAAGCAGATTCGGCACAGTGATGTTAAAAAAAAAAATCGGCCATTTGTTTTTCTTTGTATTTTGCTGAAGGGTTTAGTATAACAAGAAAATTTTTGAAATCACTCAGTCGAGCGAATGATTTTTTATTTTCGGATTTTCTACCAAAAATTTGGTTGTATTTTTAGCTGAGCGTGTAAGTTACTTTTAGTTGCATTTTTCACATCTGTCCAGTTACTTCATTAATTACATCTTAATAATAGTCTAACAAATCTGAATGTTAATTATTCATGCATTTGTCGTATTATTACAACAGTCATTTTCTTCCTTTTCAGATGCAATAAAATATATACTACTTCTGCAAATAAAATTATTTCAGCGCTGTGTAAGAGAGATGAAGATTTAATTTACTCTCAGGAAGCAAATGAGTTGCAGGAAACTCATTTCCTCATTCCTCTTTTTTTCAATAATTCTATCAGGACGCTATAAGAGGATTTTCCTGCTGGAAGGGATTTTTTTTTCCAACACGATCCGATTGCCGCAGTCTTTCCTGTTGGAACACACAAAATTATACTTGGTGAGTGAAAAACGGTAACAGTAATCTTCCAAATTGGCATCATTATAAATCTCACTAGTGCCAAATTATAATTCCCACACTGTTACTGTTATTATTGCTTTGCTGCTGACGAATGCTTTTTGGTAATTGGGATGTTCGAGTAATTCAGGAAATGTAATGCAAGCAATTTCCTTTCAATTTCCATTCACTCATCCTCCTGCTTTTTTCTCGTTGAAGTTTTCAGAGTTTATTTTCCAAATTCTCTCCTCAACTTTACTTTTGGAAACAGCATCCGATGAGTCAGTCTCATCATGTCTTCAATGCCATCAGCATCCAATACGTATTAATTACTATGCTTTTAATGCTAAAAGCACTTAAATTTCTAGAGAACTGATTACTTTTCAGAATTTTGAAATTGATGGAGAACCGTTCTAAGTGAATGCTTTTGGAGAAAAGAACGTGATTGAAGATTGAGTGAAGAAGAATCAGAATCAGGTCTGTTTTCTTAAAAAAATTATTCAGCGGAGACATTAAAGCAATCTTCGCTATCAACATAATATTTAGTGAATGATAATAAGCCAGAAAAAATAACCACAGCTGATTATCATTGGGTTGTAAAGTACTTCATTGTCGAATTTATATATTTTTCGTATGCCCTCGCAAATATTTCCTCTATCCATAATGATTGCCTAAACAAGATAAGTTTCAGAATACTCTTATCACCAAAACTGAATCTGAAAATTTGAATTTAAAGATGGTAATTAACTTTTTCAAAGATATTGTTTGAAAAATAATTTTCTTTAAAAAAAAAAAAATGAAAAATATTTTTATAATTTTCACCCTTTATTATTAAAATTGCTTTAAATGAAATTGTAAATTTCTCTAACCAACAAAACCACCCAAATGATATTTCCAGAATTATTACTTTCCAAAAAAAAAGTTGTTTTTACAAGTAACTCCAGGCATACAAAAGTTTTTTTTTAAGTCACATGATAAAATTACAAAAATTTCAAATCTGACATCAAACAAGAAGTGTTGTTAAATTGAAAAAAAGTATAAATTTTAATTAGGCATAGTTTGAAATTCCGGACGAAAATCAATTATGAATCTTCCAAGTTCACCTGATCGACAGCACTTATATTGCTGCACTTTATTTCATGCAAAATATAGCCTTGTTTTTTTAACTGTTTACGCTTCATTTGGACGTAAACGTTTCGTATCCAAGTGTCTTTTGTGCAAATTGTGCTTCTTATTCCTATCACATATATGACTTGAGGTGGTTCCTATCAGTCTGTGTAACTTGCTCAGTATTATGATTTAAGTCTAAAGGTCCTTTCATTTATTAGTCCCACCGCTTTCTCTTCTAATTAAAATTTATTAGAAAATTAGTTGCTTAATGCCACTCCATCTGTTATTGATAAATAGCTCATTTTTTTGTCGCTATTGCTATATATTGCTTTCCACGCATAATTTTCTGGTCTTTCCTTTTGTTATTCGATGCATTTTTGATGTAGTATTTCTTATCATCAAATATTTTCCCACTGCTATCTCTCGAAATTTCGTCCACTTGCTTGAATCTCAGTCACTCACGCATCGTACTTTTGAGGCTATTATGCACTTTTAAGCTGTGAATATACAATTATTAGCAGCACTGATATTTAATAAATAAAATAGAACAGAAAGACTGTGAGGCTTTTTTTTTGTTTCATAATAAGAAAATTTAGAGTTTTTGACATAAAAATTTGTCGCATTTTCTGATAAATTCATTTTGTACTGATCCATATTCACAGATGCATCGTTTATGAAGCTGTCTTCTAATTTATATAAGTCTGACAAACATACCAAGGAAAGGAGACCCTGTAGAGCTTGACTAGTTCGACGTATGAAGAGTGATGAGTAGTGCAGCATAAGTGAAGTTTTTCTTTTAATTTTTGGAAATAGTCAAGTACCCCTACTTCCATCGATTCTCCGTTTATTCGGATTTTCAGTCTGATTTGTTTATTGGATCAAGTTGGTACAATCTTGAATGATTTCTTCAGCACCTGATAAAATGATTTTTGCAAAACTACTTTTGTTGTTATTCCCTCCTCCTCTCTTGTAACTTTCTAAGTCTATTGCAAGTTTAATTTAAGACTAGATGACACAGCCACTTATGAGAAGAAAAGTTGATTGAAACAAGAATTTAGTTTCGAAAAAACTTCCATCTATATATGACACAGGCTAGATATACGTCGATATCCACGTATCGACCGACATAAATCACATTTCATCTACACTCACTTATACCCACATTTGTTTCACACAGCTGTTTCTCCGTCACAAAGGATGCTTCTTTTTTAAACTTCTAGCAAGAAGAAGTTTGCAAAATTTCGATCATTTCAGTTGGGATATTTGTGAAAGTTGTGAAAGTTACGTGTCATGAGGTTCCATAAGTTCAGCAGCAGAAGTTCCCAAATTTATTTCATTCCACTCGTCTTTCCTTCACATAAGTTCATTTTACTCATCTCTCTAAGTTTATGCTTTTGGCTAACATTGTATTTGCAAAACAGTCGCTAAATTAGGACAGGATAGCTGTGCAAGATTGTTGTTTTTACATTGATTTGCCCAGAAAAATAATTTTGAGGAAGTTTTAAAACTGTCTGTGCTCAACTTACCATCAGTAGCTAATTAAGCAGGACCTTCTGCAGACCTTAATGTTTGTTAAAGAGTTTTTTTCATCAAGATCACTTGTATCTTTCCTTTGCAATTAATATATTATAATCACCTAGCACTTCTTGAATACTTAGTCTACGTTGATTGGTAGTTTGCCTCAGGCCATATCTACATGTCATTTGCGAATGCGAATTCTATTACCGATACCAATCCATTTGCTAATTTTAAAACATTTATTGACTTACTAACGCTTCTGTGTGACAAATTAAACTTTCTCTCTATGGTCATTTAGTTTGTTAACTAGTAATTCTTTTTTCCACGGACTTTTTCGTGCAGAAAATGATGATATGTCTTTTGTGTATGGAAGCGATATTCTTTGAGTTTGTAAATAAAATAAAAAGATTTCGTACAGTAATTGTTTTGTTTTCAACTTTTTATTTGTTTTTAATCACCTTATAAATATGATGCGAAAAATTTTGTATTAAACAATAACTTTTTTGGCGCTTCGTTGCTGTGCCGTAATATCTTTCTCATTTTACTGGTAATAAAAATTCAGCTTCCTGACGAAATGTAGCATAGAATCCTTAACTTCTCCAGTGTCACTTTTCTTTTTCCCTTAACATCAAAATTTGCGAAATTTGTTTATCAGTTTGACAAATTTATTTCTCAAAGAGACTTTATATCCGTATCACATCCAAATGTGTAACATATTTACATTAATTTTGAAAATCACTTGACTTTTGTTGAAGTTTTTATTCCAGAGCTTTGAGTATATCTATTACGTTAGTAATATTTGGTAGCGAGATAACTTTTATGCAACTGATAATAGTCAAAACAACGTCTCTTTGTAGTATGACGTCATGAATTCGCATTGAAACAACTTTTGCAGTATATTGGCTTCAAGTTGGATGTAACCTCATGATTATTTTGCTCAGTATATAGAAATGTTAAGATGATTCTATGCATAAATTATGTATACAGTTTTATCTGGATAATTTTGACGTTTTTCTTGAAAGCATGAGTATTATAGTTTTAATCTTTTCTTGTATTGGTTAAAATATAACAAATTTGTCTGAGTAACTGCTTTCGAAATCGCATCAAGGAGATAAAGACAAGAAGCTTTATGACCAAGTAATTTAAAATGTTTTTTTTTTCTTTTTTTACGATGGAACATAATACTGGATTATGTTTTAATCAAATAAATCGAAATGAATGTTAAAGTTAAAGTCCATCTCTACGAAATTTGTTATGCAAGTCTATGAAGGAAAAATTCTCCTTTCTTTTCTCCTGGCCGGAACTTCATTATATCTAAGTACAGATAATGGGATGTAATTAAAAAATGAATGAAATTTAGAATGGAAACTTTTTGCGCTAGCGGTAAAGGTTTGCCTTTTACTGCTTTACATTGTTGCAGGAGATGTGGGAATTATGCGAACAGAGATTGTATTAATTCTCCTCATTGAACGCATTTTTTGCAATGATACCACAGGGAGACTTATCAGAATGTTAAGAACTGATCAAAAATTTCATGATCAATGGGTGCATTTTATTGAACTACAAGTATGGATTAGCAATTTCAGACTACAGCTCAGATAAGATTACAGGAATGATATTTGCTGTCGAACAAAGCTGATTGTTTAGCAGTGCTGACGCGGTGACAATAAGACAAATTATGTTACGATGAATAATAATTATTGTGAATACTCGCATTCAGAAATTCTAATTGAAAATTCATAGATTTCTTTCTTGAATTGTTGGAAATGCTTCAGCATCGACAAGTGCATGAGCAGAATATGGGAAGTGCACTGGAAGAGGTAACAGATTTGGTACTGAACTGTCCACTGAAGTTAGGTCCCAGACTGGATCACGTAGACTACGTGTATCCAACCGACATAGAAATTTATGCTGAACTGGGGCAGCTTACACGGTATTGTAACGACAGCATCGTGGAACTGATTAAGGGTAATCTTGATATTAGCTGAAAGCAATAAGTTGTAAATGGATGCTAAAAGAATTCTAAATTGTGTGTTCAAATCTATGTATTTTTGCAATGTTTCATTACTGCTTTGATCAGAATTCGAAACATTACATCTAGTTAAATTGGCGTGATTATATTTTTACTGAATTTCTTTGAAGTGAATTTGATAAATTTTAGGCAAAATAGATTCATGCCAACATGCTAGTTATACTAGCTCGTTGCCAACAATTGTCAAATTTCTGATGAAATTCATACGAAATATGACAGTTATTGAATCATCGAATGCGATGAAGCTTGAAAATCAAACGCAATATCTGGTGAAGAAATTTATCAAATATAAAAGTTGGAGAAAGAAATGGAAGCTAATTGTTATCATGCCCAACATTGAGGTTCGATTTTTTCGATAAAATTTCCGAAATGCGTATGATAAAAATTTTTTTCGATGAAATTTCCGAAATGCTTTATAACCATTCCATTTCCCTGCAAACGATTAATAAATTGGTTCTTAAAGTAAACAATTCTCCCTGCAGGATGGCGAATTTCGAGAACCAGAACAATCAGCAATAAAGGTAATAAAGTCGATTAAGCAAATTTATGAAGTAATACCAGAACGAACCATTGTAATTGTGGTACGGACTTCTACACTACAACTTTGGCGAGATGTATCTAAAGCACATCGAGCATGCCAAGCATTACTTGAACCGTGGAAACTTTATGAAAAGCTGAATCCAACTTCCGTCTGGGATCAAGTCAGTTGAGTGAATTATTTTAAAACTGAATAATAGAGAGTCAAAATACTAGAGAATCAAAATAATACTGGTTCTCATTACACATGAAAAATTGAGGTTGAAAGAATTTCGTTATAATTACTTGATTTAGATTGTATAGGTGATGCTTTCATTCGTTGATTCTTAACTTTAAAGATAATACCGATAAATTACTGCTATATTTTATCTGTAATTTTTATCATCACTGAATGTGTTTGTGGAAATAGAAACTGACGCTTATTGCACATGAAAATTTAAGGTTGAAAGAATTTGTGAATTACATTTCCAAAGTTCATTATTTACCGTGCAAGTTCTACCACTTATGAAGGACGTCTCATTACCTTTATTACCTGGCTCTAATCAGTGAGTTTTGTTTTATCCTAATTAATTTGTCCTTACTATGCTGAAAAATAAATTAATTCTTTTTTTGACGTCTCATTAACGCCCGTGTCCGATTGCAGCATTGGTCTGTCTAAGTAGAAATCAATCTAAGCAAACATATTCATACATTTTATCTTAATCACCACTTAATCGGTTAATCAAGTAGTAGGTTTCTTCACAATTGCATTTTAATCACCGTGCACAGGATGGACTTGTCTTTGCTTGGCCATGATTGCGTACACTTCTCACCGCGTGGTTTATCCCTACTTCACATAGCAGTATGGAATGCTATGCTAACCAGATTTCCGGATCGATCGCAGAACTTTAGTTTTTCTCTGGAACGACCCCTTTGCGCCGATCCTCAGTGCCCCTTCATTCGTACAAGTAAAAATAGTGCCTTCTGTGTTTGGAATCATCAAAAAAAAGTTAGCCCTTTTATCGTTTGCACACTAGCAAATTCGGGATTGCAGCAGTTTAGCAACCTGCGATGATTGCACAAAAATCCAAAACACATATCGTAAGTTAGCAAGTCTAAACTTATTTCATGATGAATTCATATTCTTACTGGTATTTAATACCATTATATCGTGCAATGTCGAATGAACTCTTGCGGATAAGTTTCAAAATCTTTAGATTGCTGTTATGAAGAGACATTATTTTACTTTGAAATACTCAATAATTAAAGGATTGAAATTCTTGTTTATAGAAATTATCATTAAGTGTAACTGACTGCATCGTCGCAATAACTCTAACGAGAACTTTGGGCAATCTTTGCTAGAAACTTAAAATTACAAAGAAATACTAATCGACTGATAAGTTGCACCTTTTAAAATAACAATCGGTGTCTTTAATCGCTTTCAATGTGGTGTCTTACTGTTTAATGTTTTGATTAGTCCCTACAAATCACTTATTTCATACAAATTTTGAGCCATTAAGCACTAAATTAATTGAAATCTATAAGTTTAGCCTATCAGAAGGAGCTTATTCCAGATAAATGAAGATAGTCGTCGTTCGGAACAGTTGATTGCGATGAGCATATTGACCGTAGCGACAATACTGTTTGTTATAGTCATTGGTGTCATTTGCTGCTTCAGAAGACATCATAATAAGGCTAATGAAGTAGCGGAAGATTTTCTGGAAAAGCCACCAGTAGGGGCTGATTGGACTTCATGGAAATATATCGATGAGGACAGCACTGCATCCTATAGATCCTTTAATTCATGATTCCGCATAAAAGCAATCGGTCAACTTTCCTGGATTTGTTCAGTTTCAGTACATTTTGCTCAAAATGATTGTCGACGAGTCTTGTTGATTGATACTTTCCGAGAACTTTGTAAACTACTGTCAACTTAGCTACTTCCTTCATTCCCTACGAACATACCTTTGTCAGGTAAGCTTTTCAAAGGCTAACATTTCATTTCAAGAGGAATAATTTGGCTAACACAATTGAAAAAAAAAAAAACACCTAAGGGTCTCCATATTTAAGCAGCTAACTTTCACTTTCACTGTTTGAGGTAGCCAATGTCTGCTTTTTTTTTTTTTTTTAGTTGTATTTTTTATTGAATTGCATTAGCTCAGTCAATATTGCTGATGACGTAAAAGGATTGCCCTAACCAGTTAATACTAATAACTCTTTTTGTTTCACTGAAGTCGAATTTCCGAGTGATGTTATCTTTTTCGAATAATTTGATTTTTAAATAATGCGAAAATAAAAAAGCTTATTTCCTTGTTTGNTTGCTGATGACGTAAAAGGATTGCCCTAACCAGTTAATACTAATAACTCTTTTTGTTTCACTGAAGTCGAATTTGATGTTATCTTTTTCGAATAATTTGATTTTTAAATAATGCGAAAATAAAAAAGCTTATTTCCTTGTTTGCCAGCGTTTATTTCTTTCCAGAAATTTAATCCAGGAAATGGCTTTTCTTTCTCTGTTTTCTTACCTATGACATTTGTTTTGTCTTGTGGCTTGTTTCTATAAAGATTTGCATGTTGGTAGGTATCATTATTGTTTTTAAAAATTTTTCGAAAAGCTTTGGACAATATGTCTTAAGTAATATATTGCTTTATAAATTTTTGCACTTTAAGAACTTTCAGTGAACGATTATGAGCATCGTCAAGTTCCCTGCAACAGTTTGCTCTAAATAGAACTGTTATCTTAAATTTATTTAATTCATTAACTAATAACTATTTGACACTTTAAGGGTTATCGTCGTTTAATCAGACTAATTGTGCTTTATATTTTTAATTTACCTGAATGCACTACGTTCTAATGTGATAATTATCTGAGTTCAGTTAATTAACTTTCCACTTCTTTTGCTACTAGTTCCAACCAAGAATTTATAAATCTCTCACATTTTTGCTATTTAATTTACTATGTAAATATTTTGGTAATTGAGCATACGGGGGCATAGCTCAGTGGCAGAGCATTCGACTGCAGATCGAGAGGTCCCTGGTTCAAATCCGGGTGCTCCCTTTTAGAATTGCCTCAAACAAAACATCGGACTTATTCCGGGGAATGAACAGTTCCGGTGGATTTCGCGAAATGTTTGTTGTGGAGTGAGGGGGCTGGATTCCCGGGTTTTTGGGGATGAAAGGGAAGAGTACCCGAACTCCAATCCTCTCTTATGCTCCCTTTCCCCTTATTACAATTCTTAAAGAATGAGTTAAAATGAATTGCCCGAAAGGGAGAAAATATGCATTCGAAACTGAAAAACAGTAAAGTCAAAAAACGGAAAGATAACCACTATCAATATAAATAGATCAGCAGTCATTAAAGTGATAAACTCCGTAATTAGATTATCACTAATTATCATTGGTACTCTGCATCCACACATTGTTCACGGTTGTCAGTTAGTATAACTTCAAAGGACGCACCTTGCAACACATTTCTTGATAATTTAAAACCATAATATTTGAATTTTTTTTTAAGACCATAACACAGTACAAAAGGTCAGAATTCTTTGCTAATCATATTTTTTATCCCCATTAACAATTTTCCTGGGACCGAATCAATCTATAGCGCAGTTCATATCCTTTTTTTTACGAGAGATTTAAACTTTACTGTTTTTGGTTATCACTGACTGTTAAAACTAAATGTCCTTTCCCGCAAAATTTAACCGAACCTAAGCATGATAAGGATGTCCCGGTATCTCAACGGAATATTTTTCATTTTACCTATATTTCATGTTTCATAGTACGTTTGTTTTCTCACTACATCGTGACATTTTCATTCTTAAACTTTCCACGAAACATTAAGAAAATATCAACAATATTTCAAGTGTAAAGATTAACTGCATAGCTCCAAAGAACAGATTTATAACAATGAAAAACAGCTACTGCACCTTCATGCAGAGTAAACAGATACAGAAATGTAATATTGTATTACGATGTATATTTGAAGTATTAATTTGATATTTGAAACAAATAAAAAGACCCCAAAAAAGAGTAAACTTTGCTAAACCAGAGTTTTTGATCAAGCTTCTTCGAAAAGAGCTTTTCGTGATATCCTGCTCAGTCACAAATCATTCTATTCTGCTCTTTTGTATATGCGCTTTGCCACGACACCCTCAGAGTTACATATCTGGAAAATTTATTGAAATGCATTACTATGCTAAATTTTTTTTTTCACAACTAGATTTCATAACTTAAATTTATTCTTCCTAGATTAGTTAGTGAATTTTTGTCAACATGCAATATTTATCCGGCATTTCTTCAGTATAATTTTTAAGTTGGCGATCAACAAGGGAGCATTCTTACTATTAGAAATATCAAATTTTTGAATGTTTTTAACGCCTAAAACTGTCAACCGGAAAATATTTTTTCCAGTTCCTAAAACACACCTTTTTCAAAAAATCCAAAAAAATCCTTATAGTAGGAATGTTTCTTTGTATTCAAAAAAATAATTTTTTAACTAAAAATCAAACAACAGTAGAACTAGGAAGTTGTTAAATGTAAGGAATTTATAGAGAAAGAACACTTTTGCAATTATAGTAATGTGACAAACTCACAATGATCAACTGATCTTGCTCGTCAATGTAACGTTCAAACCTGGTACTCTTATCTTCTGGCTTAATGGCATTTTCGAGCTGAACTAATACCTCTCCTTCCAGAAAGAATTTGCTCTGCAACATCATTATTAGAAAACAAAACAAAACTAAATTTGCATGAAATTATTCAAATCTCATTCGACGTATTTTCTGATCTATTCTATCTACAGTGAATTCATTCATCTGTTAAATATATTGCGTACAACACAATGTAACTGTGAATTTATATCTGAAATATTCTCGACTAATCCTTTCAGCTATCAACCACTATTCAAAAACAAAGACAAAGCAAAGCTTTTTGCAGTGATTAATTTTAGTCACAAATATTTCTCTTCAGCTATAGCAATTCGATTCATAATAATTAATCTCCACTAGTTAAAATGTATTTCTTTCCTTCTACAATCACAGTTACAATTATAAATAATGGAGAGAGAAGAGATATAAAAAAAAAAAAAGCTTAAGTGACTGGGCCGTTTACATTTAAAATTTTGATATCGGTTTCGATGGATGATTAATTCTTTTCTCAATAACCAAGAACAAATAGCAAAAATTTCTGTGACAACATGAAATAATAACGAGTAACTAAATCAATGAGAGATCGTAATTACTAGTGAGTAATCAAAAAAATTGAATAAATGACCACCTTCACTTGTCGCCCATCAGGTGTTGTTTCAGTGAATTCTTTATCTAGTTCAAATTCCCAAACGTATTTTTTGAAAGTTGATTCACTAACAATTTTCCATTTATTCCCATCCACGGAAAATGTCAATGTTGGTTTGAGAGTTTTAGCTATACTTCGCATTATCAATCCAACGCCTGCAAAAAAAGGTGGTTGATAGGAACCAAAAACTTCGGAAAGTCAAGGAAATTCAGCTGAAGTACTGACAACCATCATCTCATCACACTAACTAAAACAGCAAGCTGAACTTTCATGTACATACGTATGTGCTTCAGGTATGCATCAAAATTTTCGGAATCAACAAATATCCATGTACCAACAAATTGGTTAGCTACTGACATTTGCAACAAATTGATCGACGCTCACGTTAACAGTCAAAATCACAATCTGCAATAACAAACGAATGTGTGATAAATACCAAAGCAAACAGAAAAAACATCCATTGGAAAATTCGAAAACTGATCATGAACAACAGATAACAATTATGATAGAAACAGACTTGTCTTTTTGCTTGGTAAAATTCGTTATCTGTTGTATATGATCAATTTTAAACTTTATCAGCAAAAGAATTAATTACGAACGGATCTGCCGCTTTAAGGGAGAACTGAAATTCGGTAAACAAATTACTAATCTCAATCAACAATTAATTACGTTAATTATAAACATTTTAAGATGATTTTGTCGATTGATAAGTACCGTCAAATGGCTTCGAAAGTTCAGTAGGGAAATATTGTTGTAACTACGTGACTTGTACGGCAGACGTTTGGTGATGAAATCAAAATGATAAGAAAATTATGTTAAGCGAATGAAACATGTAATTTATTAATGAGTTAACAGCTGCAACAGTTCAGCTTATTTTAGTTAAGTGTTACTATTTCATGTTAAAATAGCAATATCAGAGTAAAGATGAAGAGAATGAGGTGGATGATAAATCTGGCTAGAGAACAACAATGCACGAGTAGTTTACTGTTGAGGCCTGAGACTAGTACTTGGAAGATCCTGAAGTAGAAGTACGAAGTAAGCTGAAGCATCTTAGCAGCACCGTGTCAGCTCAAAATATGCTAAAGCACAGGCAAGTTATATAAGCATGATTTGGACCAACCGATGATAACACTGAAAATCGATAAACTATGAATTGGAAGCATGGACCTCATCGGGTCTAATTGTTGACGAAGTGGCAGAGGTGACGGTCAGGATGACCGTATCATATTACGCCCCAGTTTCTGTTCTCTTTCTCTCATTGAATGATAAGGCCGACTTATCACTTGGAAATTTGCGATAAGTAGATAATAAAACCAGCAGACAATACCCATACTAAAATAAACATAACAGTATGAATTAAACCAGCAGGCAAGTATTTTTCTCACAACCACGCAACTTACGAGAACGGGGGAAATTTTCCACAATTCAGCTTTATCCGTGATTACAACTTATTTATAGCATACTAATTATTTAGGTCTCATGACCAAGCATTCTATAAATCAAGTCAATTCCTGCCTATCCCATAATTATTTTAGCTCAGAGAAATTTGTATTCTTAGTACCAAACACCGGTCTGAATACACCTCTAAGGTGACACAAGTCTAGAGTGCTCTTTTGCAGCGCTTTAGATCCAGGTTCCCTTCTTCTTCATGTTTGAGACAGATGGCTCTGCCAGTGGGAGTGAGAGCTATCTGCGCCCAAATAAAAATTTGATCGAGTAAATAATTTTCACGCCAATTGGTAATTAACTGTTAGGAATTATGAGCGACAGACTTTGCCGTATACTTCAAATTCAACATTTCCCTTCCAGATGCAATCAAGCTTGAGGGAGCTCTTTTCCACCGATTTCACAAATTAAATTGAAAAAAAAAACAAGAGAACCAAATTCAGGTTTTTAAATACGGAAAACATTACAGCAATGACATAAAAGCCAATATTCTGAACCGACGTAATGCATTTGGTACCTCGAAGCAGAATCATTGGTACTCTTATAAAAGGAGATATTACTATTCCCTTCCAATCTTATTCATTTGTCAAGAACCTATGTGATTATAACTCGCCTTGCTAAACATGCCTACTAGAAGAATAGCATAACTTTCAATACCACTGAAATATACTTGCCCGGCAATCAAATTACGGTTTCAAAGTAAAAAAAAATGTAAAATAATACCCAGCAACGTCAAATACCCCTAGTTTTATGTGTCAGAATTCTGAAGTCACCTAACAAGAAGCAGAAAGTCACCTAACAAGAAAGCAGTCACCTAACAAGAAGCAATTCAGTCTCTATGACCGAATGCATGCACGCATATAAAATGATTCCATATTAGGAAATATGAAACCGGAAAACCTCCTTAAGTAAGAAACTTCATAAACGTGACACTTCCATAGCACCGGTCTCCTCGCTACAGCTTTACTGCTCCTTCTGTCTAAAAGAAAGACTGTCTAGCTTAAAAACAAAAGCCCAAAACGCAAAAAGCTGTTTTGCATTAAACCATTCTTCCGATAACTATCCTTTCTTTCTTAGCACTCAAGCGCCAGAACTAAGTTCTCAATTCTTGTGAAATAACAATAAAAGTGTTTTTCCAAGTAGTCACAATAGCGCTGTTAACACCAATGAGCACTAGAGAGTTTTTTTTCTTTTTTTTCTTGTATATAATTTATCGAAAAATTACTACCCTTACTACAAAAACGATTGCAAAAGTGAAAAATCTGCAAAAAACTTCACAAACATAAAAATATATGACATGTACAATCATCAGAACAATAATTTTATATCAGTCAACAACTGTTTTCAGATCCAAACCTTAATTAAAAAAAATGAAATCAAAACAAAGTGACAAATAATCCTTGTGGTATGAATGTTTGAGGAACGAATGGAACAACGCATACGAAAGAGATTCTTAAGACCAGATTTTCATATAATACTGGAAAACAATACACATTAAGTACCAAACCATTTTACAGTGAACATTTTGAGAGCAAATACTTATAATACAATCGGATTAATATGACAAAAGCTTAATCAGAGGCTATCCATTAAAAAAAAAAAAATGAAGCAAGTTTGTCAGCGGTATTTGCAGCGCTTAATTGAAGCTCTTCATTCATTTCCAGAGCACATAAATATATATCAAAGCATTTTACAAAGAAAATGAGGGGATACAAGTAATTCAGGATTCATTCATAACCTCTAAAAGAAAATTTAAATAGAATTCAAGAAAAAAGAATGGCTTTTTCAAGGTTATGACTTAATCAAAAAATGCCCATCTTTTCTAACACCCATAATGATTTTTTTATTTACAAAAAATATCCATTTCCCATGACTGATTAACTAAAGCAGAGCTTGTTCGCTAATAATTTATGAACTGAAATACCACACACAAAAAAGATTAAAAAAAATAGGGGAGAGAGAGAAACTAAATCGACAAAATATGCAAAGAAATCTACTGCTTACTGGCAGAATAAGTTTGAAGCCCAAGAATGGAAGGCGAAGCGTCACGAAGCCGAATATGTTAAAATCAGATAATTATAAAAACGTTGAATTGCAGTTCAACGAATGAAATGAAAAAATCAAACTGGTCACTGTTTGAATTAAAGTATCTTTATCTCTCGCAGAGAATCTTTATCTTACCACTTCGTCCTATTTCTTCAGTCAACACTGACGCATGGAACTTTTTTAAACTGTCGTAAACAGAAATGAAGAAAAACACGAAACAGAAGCAATTATCCGTTTTATAAGTACCCGGTCATTAGAGAAATTACCCGTGGCATCCGACATTAGGTACCACTGGTGTGAACATTATGTCGTCTCAGATTCTGTGGGTGTAGCCGAATCATATACAGTATCATTGTCGCGAGTTTCAGATTGCAGCGTACATTGTCTATCCAGTGAACCAGCACCACAATCACAAAAGAAACTGAAAAACAGAATCTGAAATCACCGATTTCAGAAAGCAAGAAATGATCAAAAATTACAATATTTCAAAAAAAAAAGAAAAAATTACAATATGCTGCTTCCAGCTGGGAGAGAATGAATTTCAGAGAGACATTAAACGAAAAAGCAAGGAGTGGATTTCCTTTCAGCCTAATCAATTATTTTATAAAAGATTACTTTGAAAACTGAAGCAACTCAGGATTTCATTAAGTAAGCAAGTAGACTGACAAGTAGAGTGAAATATTCAAAGAGACGAACAGAGTTACTTTTTATAAAGTAACTGTTGCTACAACTTATGAGGAAAACAAGAAAAAACTAACCGATCATGCCGAACAAATTCTACATTATGTCCTTTATGACATGACTTAATGCAGTTGACGCAAATTGCATTACGATCTGTTGTATTGCAACTTATACATCTATAAATTTATTCACATATTTTGACAGTATTTACATCATCTGAGCTTTAGAAGAAGCAACCTAGGCTGTTACCACAATAGTGGCTGTTGTCTAAATTACCCACGAACTTTTTTCTTGAACATTTCCGGCGGTCTGTAATCGCAATCAAATACACCCTTATTTGCAACTCAAAACAGGAACTGCAATATGATGGAAGGAACAATCCTTTCAACATTCTCTTAAGAAATGATATAGGAAAATGTCAATAAATTAATCTATCTCAAAAACACCACTGCACACCTCGAACTGACGGAAAACAACATACACACTATTTTAGAAAAAAGCCCTACAATAAATTGAAGTATTAAAAAAAGTACCGATAGAAATCATGCATTGGGAATGAAGTGCAAGAGCTTATTTTGAAAAGACAATGTCCTTTAGCAATTGTCCGATCAACAGCATTATGATTATCATATATAAGATTGTCACGCATTATTGGACGAACATCACTTGCCAAGCACAAGCCTGTAAAGATGCAGACATGGATGGCCGAGCTGATAACGACTCGATGGCAAGAACTGCTAGTAGTACTGCAGCAAATGGGAAACTTAATACTAGTTCAAACCAACCTCCAAATTCATTTTGAAACAAATGATTTCCTTCCAGTGTTGCTGTAGCACCATTTGTAATCTCTATCCCTGCAGCACGTCCTTTGTAAATTCGATTTCGTCGAAGGATAGGATTTGAATCCGTTGATATCAGAACACCAGCCTGTGCGTTACGGTATATCTCGTTGTCCTCTAACAAACCACGACCCTGAAATTAAAATCCGATCTTTTATAAATAAGTGATTAGCTTTCACTATAGTAAATTATTAATGAACTTCTGACAAATAAGCATCTGTATAGCGCAATTAAAGTTCAGCCATCTAAAAAGATAAATTCATATCAAATAATTACTGCATTAGAAAATTAATAACATTCATTTTGTGAATTTCTTCATGATGTGATTTCGTTATAATACAAATGGGCCCACCAATTTTAATAAAGCAAATCTCTGTCATAATTTAGCTTAACATTGCAACAAGCAACTCCAGAGCACTTTGTCTCGAATTTTGGAGATTTCAAATAGATATGCCAAGAATAAAAGTTATCGAATATTTCAAAAAACATTTTGAAAAACACGCCACTGATAAGCCTCATCTCACCTTTCGCCAAATTATATTAATATTAACCTTGTTGAATATACATATTCCTCCATCACGCCCGTCATAAATTTTATTACGTCGAAGGACGGGATTACTTTCTGTTTTAATCCATACACCCGCCATAGCATTATCGAAAATTTCATTATCTTCCAGTACACCTTTTCCACAGTTGTACACTAGTACACCACCATTCTGGCCACCCCAAATTTTGTTGCGTGTTATTTTGGGATTTGAACCTGTCCTGCAAGGAAAAAAAACGCGTACTCCAGAGACATCATAAAAAATAAATCTCCTATCTTTACATTTAAATAATCAAATCAACATCATTTAAAATCAAAATTTATACCAGCTTTGAAGGACAAAATTAGTGGAACGAGAATTAATGGAGAGTACTTTAATTAACCACGAAAATTTTCAACGAACAACAGTAAGTCGATATAGATAAAGGAATGAAAACTATGTTTATAAAGAAACAAAATACTATTAAAAGAAAAAGTACCTTATTTGTACACCAGAATACAAGTGATTGAAGATATCATTCTCCTCTAATAAACCATGCCCATTATCATAAAAATAAACGCCAACCTATAAATTTCAGTGAGCTTCAAAGCGTATAGATGAAATATAAACAAAAACAAAGAGAATGGGATGAAGAGACCAATTTTAAACCATTACATTAATTGAAATTATTAAAAGATATGTTTACAACACTCCAGAAATATCAGTTGTACTAAACGAAATTATTTTTTTGTAAAATCCTTGAAAGTAGTCTTGAGCATTTCACAAATATCTAAAAAGATATACTCTCGCTTGTATAAACAAAGAAGATATACTTGTTTGCCTGAATGTATACGATTTTTTCGCAATATCGGACAAGACCCTGTTGTCACCCAAATACCAGCAAGTGCATTTCCGTAAACTTCATTTTCTTCAATTAATCCTCTTCCTTTTTCATGCTGCAAAACAAGTTGTATTCGTAGTAATTTTGAAATGATATGCCACTAATAAAATGGGTCAAACACAAATAACTTAGGAAATTTATGAATCTATAAAAGAAAATTCTGCGGTAGTAAAACGACCCGCCGCTCCTTCATACATCGCCCCCTCCAATCCTTTTCCACAAAGTGTTTTGTTTTTCTTTGACGGTTGTTGAAACATTGCAAAGTAGATAACTTGATCTTTACTAATGTCAGTCTCGTCAGTACTTCCGCAGCTTATTGCTGCGGAAACTGAGCGAAAAAAACTAATACTCTAATGTAATGACTCATTAAGCTGTGAAGTGTACGTATACAATCAAATTCTGAAATTCTAGATAATCAAACAGCAGAATTCCTTTCTCTTTTTTTTCCCCTCTTTCCTTTTCTTCACATATAAGAAAAGAAAAGACACACAAAAAAAAGAAAAGAAAAAAACTCCTGTTTCCTTCAAAATGCTACACAATAAAATCTGTTCCATATCGGATAAAAAGTAATTATATTAATAAGAATCTTTGTAATCATTCGACTTCATTAAACAATGATAATAAAGCTAAATTATTTTATGAAAAGCTGCTAGTGAGCATTACTACAAGTATATCATTATAGTTGCAACTACTCACTTTAATCTGGAATAAACTCTACTCCTCCTTAACACAAGTACTCTTTATCGAATTACCAGATACACGAAAGCAACACCAAATACTTCAAAGTCAAAACGATGATTTAAAAAAGCTACCACATATATGCCGCCGTGATATCCACTGTGTATCTTGTTCAGTCTGACAATTGGATCGGAACCAGTACGTATCTGAATCCCAGCTAGATTATTTTGATAAATATTGTTTTGTTCAATAAGACCACGTCCTTCGCCAAAAACGTAAACACCTCCCTGCTGACCAGAAAAAATTTCATTTTTTCGTACAGTCGGATCAGACTGTGACGTTATCCAAATACCAGCGAACTGATTTGAAAATATTCGATTTTCGATAAACTGACCACGTCCTATGATAAATTTATTTTCAATTTATGCAAATATATGAATGAGCGTAAGCACATGTAAAGTAAGAAAACAGTGCAAATATAAAACTGGAAGAATTAAAAAGATCCATCAAACAAGTTTACGTAACATGCAACTTCGGGAATGTTATGAAAATTACAGTTTCTTCTAAACTGCTTAAGGTACACTTCAGTGCAACATCTCTTGTTCAATGCAGACATCGTGCCTACAGTTTACTACGACAAAAACTCATCAGATTAAAGCAGAAAACACAGGCCAACCTTTTTCGTGTATATAAATCCCACCAGTTTGGCCGTGATGAATATCACAACGAACAACAGTTGGATTAGCTTGATTTTTTACTTCAATCCCTGATATACGGTTACTATGAATATCGCATTTTTCGAAGTAACCCTGAATCAATACAAGTAATAGATCACAATTCTAAATTAAGAAACCAAATTACTAATGCGATTACTAATGAATCGACATGACTTTTGAGATCACAATCACATCCAAAAGCCTTACGTCCTTCATTATCCCAAAGCATCTCTTCTCTAGATTTACGAGGCATGTTCAATTTAATTTGTTAACAAGCTGATAATGAACCACCAATTCCAACGCAATGGATGTTATGTGTTCCGATATAGCTTAACTGTTAACGTGCTCAAATGCGGTTTGATTAATATCTAAGTCGATTTAAACGTGAATAAACAGACCATTCCATGTTCAAAAGTAAAGACGCCAACATCGCGACCATCATGAATGTGGCAACGTCGGAAGTACGGGTTTGCTTTATTCTTTACCCAAACACCAGCTAATGTGTTACGCGCAATTTCACAATCCTCATATGTTCCCGTGGCGTTGTCAGTAATGTAAATTCCAACATTATCTGAGCCACATATGGAGCAATTTTTTATGTATGGGTTGGCCCCTTCATGCTTGACGCAAACTGTGGCACCCCCTGAAACATACGAAATATCAAATCATCCTAATGGCAACTGCGACACCGTAAATGATTAACTTCTCAAATTTCATTTTAGATAAATTTCCTGCATATTAATGCAACACAATGCTATTCTTAGATTTCTTAAATGAATCTTACAATTTTAAGTCTAAAACCACTTACTTTACATCTTATTCCTTGTATATAGCAATTGACTTCAAAACAACTTCTGAATTTGCAAATGGTAGGAAAAAAACATTTCAGGACCTTTGCGATCCTATTGGTTCATAAATTCTATAAATTTCACTCACCCCACAATGAATTAGCGCTTCACAGACTGATGAGTGAAGTTCGCAAAAATCAAATGTGGAACGGATCGATTCATCTACATAGGCATTTCTAAGAAATTTCTGTTCCTATCTTAACCAGAATGCTATAAAAGTTTCATACTATTTGAGTGATCTAAAGTCGTTAAGACAATAAATATAAGGAATTATGCAAAAAATCAAAGCATAATACAAACCAGAACAGGTTGATGAAAAACTGCAATGCTCAATCAGTGGACTAGCATAAGCGTTAACAACCAAAGCAGAACAAAGGTGTTGTGTGTTTCCTACACGCATCGGATCCAAGGGTGGTTCGATATACCTCACTGTACAAAAGCCAAGATATGCGTACTCTGAACCTTCAACAAACGTCACCGTTGTTCCATTATTGCTGTCAATGATAACCGAATCTTGGAAACTACGTGACGAACCTGCAACAAGAACTGCTTCTGACAAATCAAGTCATAACACCCGAACACAACATCTTAATACAAAGAGAATTCGCAATTTGTGCAACATTTTCCAGGAAATGGATTCACAAATTCATTTCAAAATATGATCGCAATACTTTGATCGCCATTCCATTTTCCTTGCATTCCTCTAATCAGAGAGGAGTCAAATGGATACAACAAATGGGAAGAAACGTATCCAAAGAATGGGTAATATGCAATTCACTTCAGCAATTTCAGCACGATAATTTCAAGTAGTAAATATATGTAGACATATGAATTCTTATCCATCACTTTTAAACTTACGAGAGCTGAACAGAACAAAATTAAGAGAAAAATTCGACCAAAATTAATCGTTATAAAACACGGTAAAAAAGCCTATGTTAGGTACTGCAGTCCAGCTTAGATGGAAGTGAAAGAAAAAAAAAAACCTGCTCCGATGATCTGCAATGGTGTATCGACTACAAACTGAGTCGAAGTATACATTCCCTCGTGTAGGAAAATTAGTTTTTCTATTTCATTCGGAAGTTGTTCACAATGCTCGATTGCGTCAGTGAGATTTTTAAAATGCAGTATGTTTCGTCCACTGTGACCTTCATAAATATGTGCAAAACCGAGCCTTACATGAACACCCCGACGCTAAAAAAATTCTATCCCTTTAAATCAAAATAAGCCATAATGTTATAATTCCAGCAATTCATAATTTTACAACTGGAGTGAAGAAATCCCTTTTTGTACCAACAGTGCTGATGTCATGAAGACGCAATTATAAAATATTTTTCCAATCTGATTGATTCTATCAGTACACCCTCAGAAATATATAGTCTAAACAGCAATTACCAGATTTAATCGATTTTAGAAGGCAATTTCGATCACAAAAAAAAAAAACTCAGATCATTTCGTTCTGCAACAGCTTTACTAAGACATACCAATTGGCGAAAGCTTTCTTTCCATGGATTCACAACATCCCTCCAGCGACCTACTTCCCGAAACTCGAATTTCCGCGGTTCAGGATGGTAAAGAGGTATTCGATATTCAAAAGCTCCTTGATAGAGTACTTTCCTAAAAAAAAAAAAAAGAATGTGAGACAGTTAAGCGTACTAGCAGAAGTAAAACTCTAACTAGCATACTTTCAACCGAAGGATGCATTGTCCTCATTAAAATCATGTTATGTTTTTTCTAATATTCCTATGACAAACACATTTTAAAAAATATTCACTTTTTCTTTCAAATATTATTACAAAATCCACCAGATTAAAGGCATAAAACTTAGTGGTTATGCATAGTTTCCTTTAATAACCTATCTCTTCGAGCATCTTCAAGCAACTCTAGACCATCTTTTTTTTAAGGCTTTCATTTTATACGTATATTTAAACAAGCCAAACTATTCGTGAATACACCAGACTGTATTTTCTAAAATTTTCCAAAAAATCCATGAGTTGAAAAAAAACCCTTCTTAAAAATTGTACCGAAATTTACCATAAGTTCAAATCATTCGACATGCGGTAAAAACGACGCGACACGGCAGAACATGTCAGGAGATCCCTTTCGTAAAGATATGAATAAATCTAAAAATGAACACGACCTTACTTTTTGTAATAGCTAAATAAAATCATGCAATGAACTTCTGCATTGAAAATGTGAATAAGATCTACAATACTGAATTCAAAAATAGAGATAAATCTTTACATACTTTCATAAAAATCTCATCTGGTAAAACATCAATCGAAGAATTAGACGAATAACGTTCTGAAGATAGATCCAAGCTAAAAAAAATTTCCAAAATCACAAATAAAAAAAATTTTAAAGGGCTCAAAACTAAATAAGTGGGACGAAGATTCCCTGAACAGTTCATTAAATAAGAAAGTGGAATTTAAGGCCTTATTTCAGAGATAGCAGAACAGCAACAAAGATTTTAAAATCCCAAGGAATGTACGCAGAACGTGCTGCAGAACTTTACGTAGCATAAAATTTAGTAACCTGTACCTTTTATGTAAAAAAATATGTGTTAAAAAGAAAAATATCCTTCTGTTTCTTCAAAACCAAAATGATAGCACCTCAATTTCATACCTGATAAACCTCAACTTTCTTAGAAATCTTATTTCATTTGAAAACTTTCTAAATCGATCTTAATACAATGCATTCCTTTGCTCATTGATATCTAATTATACCCGATATTCAATACGTTCTCCAGAAAACTGAAACAATCAGGATGTACCTGCTTTGCGCTTCCGTCAATGGATCATCCCTTAATCGTTTATGTAATGGTCCAACCGATCTCTGAAAAAGAATGAATTTCTTTGCAAATACATTTTTAAACAAGATTTCCGATGAATCGCTTGGAGAGAAATAGAAAAAAAAAAACCCGTTTCTTTTAAGGTTATTTTCGTTTATGTAGCAGATATATACTACCGTTCCAAAAAAATAGACTGAAACAGACGAGAATGTCATTTAAGATTCAGTCTCTCCTTTATTCCAGATGTTCTGGAAAAAACTGTCTAGAAATAATTTAGCAAATATCAAGCATACTTTAGATTAATTGAGTAACCAGTACCTACATGCCCGATTACTTAAAATGGCTTTATGGAAGAGTTTATCAAACAGACGTTCAGATTTATACACTAGATACCGCATGTCTTGTTTTAGTTTAAAAAAAAAAAAACTTTGTACAGTGGAATATAACGTAAAGCTCCTTGTCATCTCTAATGTAATCAAAATTATTCATACAAAGCAATATATTTCTATGATGATAAGACGATGGAACGGACATCCGGATCTCCGCTTCCGGAGCAACTATTTACTACTGCTGCTGACTGCGCTGCTAATGGATCATATACATCCTTCTGTATTACACAATAATTCCAAATATATAAACATTAAATCTATTTTCCTTGTTTAAAAAAAAAAAATCTATACCGATGCATCGGTTACTGGAAACTACTGCGGCACCGGCTGTACTGAAATTTCCAAACCACCTGTTTAACAGTAATAAAATGGAGAAGTGAAGATGTCAGTTACAGGAGGGAAGTGAAAAGTAAAGTGTCACCTGTCTTACATTTACACAAGTAGGGAGTTTCTATTCCTTTCTCCTTGCAAATTTATAGAAAGGCGGAAGAGATATGCGTAAAATGATAAAGAGAGAATTAGGAACGAATGAAACATTTACATGGAACACAGAAGGTATATGTAAATATTAAATTTACATGAACAACCTCTTCTCCATCCCCGTGGTAGTGTCTTTTTTTAAAAAATTGGGACATCGTCTTTTCACGATGTCCCATTCCCCCCCCCCCCCATCTGTTCTCTTCTATTAAAGATGAAATTTAGCGATAATCTAAGATGACAGAGCACTATTTTCAATTTGAAAACCCCTGATATAAGAAAATTACAAACGTTCTTCAGAGATTCCGATTTTACAAGCGATCAAAAGTGCATCAAGTGAAAGAAGCATGATATTCTAGAAAAAAAAAAAACAAAGTCGTTCTGCAAACCCATCACTTTCTTAGAAACGCAGCAGAAATTCCATTAAGAATTTTATAGTTTGTGTAAAATGTTCTTAAACATGATTGGAAAAACGAAAAAAAATAATTCCAAAAGTTTTCCACATTGGCCTTACATCTGCCTACAACTAAGACGTGGGCTTTAATTATAGCAAGTTCTCACGCTGTCCATCCATCGGCTCGTTTCAACTATTTTAATATACCGCTTAATGCAAAATGGCTACGATAATATAATAATCGCCTTGTTTATAAATTAAAATTTAAGCCTAAATCAAGCAATCCGGAGTTGTCATTTAATGTTTCGTCAAGATGAAGAGACACGAAAACTGACAGGTTATTTTTCCTAAATTAATCCTTGCACCAGGCTAAGGACACTTTAGCACTCCTATGTTCTACATAAGCGATCTTTTTCAATGAGCCCTACTAGACAAAAGCACCTTGGATTACATTTGCTTGCTTGATATCTGGACTTTGAACCTAACTTATTATGGAGAATTCATTAATTTATATACAAAAAAAAAAAAAAAAAATGAAATGCTTGTGCCTACGAGTGGAAGGAAACAAAATAAGATACAATATGCTTCTAAACCAAACCACTTTACTTTCAAGAAATGTGTAAGACATTAATGTGCTGGAATTAAACAGTTCCTGCAGAGAAACGAAATTTCCGTGTATATTAATCTGCAGAGATTATTTTCAAGCGACAGAAAAAGTAGAAATGTATATTCTTCGAAATAGGTAATTTTCCTAGAAGAAATAGATCGATCATCCACGCAACTATGAAAACTCAAGACAACTTTTCAAAATAGGTTAATTTGATTATCGGATATAGGTACCTCAAATGAGATTTACGGGTTCAAAAAATAAGCGTATATCACTATCGAAATCTTGGTTTATCAATTTTTTTTTAATATCTGCTATATAAAGAATTTATTTTAAAATGAATTGTGAGATTTCCTCGCAAAATTAATAAAACAACATGACTGGACTTCCCAGGTAAAAAGTCTTTTCCCATTAGAAGTTAAAACGTTCACTCCTGAGAGAGTAAGTCATGAAAAGCAAAAAAAGAAAATCCTTTCTTCTATATTAATTTTCCCAATTATCCACTTCCAACAATATCAGAATAGGTTATTAGATCAGAACAAATAGATAAAAAATCCCTTTGAACATCTAGGTTGAGCACTTTAATATCTCACCAAATGTGCCCTCTGCGATGCACTGCTAGATTTTTTTTATCCTTTATGAGTTATTCCACTGCGATCCCGTGTGTCGTTGGAAGAAATTACGAAAAAGACAATTTGTTAAATCATTAGTAGCAAATCAAAAATTGTTATTCACATCCATTATCTTTCGTGTTAAGAAAAAAAGCTATTAGTCACCTCATCAGCTGTTGGAGTCATGCTACTCGTAGCGCAGCCATCCTCTTCGATGTGCTGAAGAGATCGGCGACGGCGCAATTCGTACCTAGGAATTTAGATTTCATCAAATGGAACAGCTTCAAAGCTATTTGTAGACTAGCAACATGATAATTTGCAGGAAGTTAACCTTGCCAATACTGAAAGGTGAACCCTACCCATAAACAAAATGGAAAAAAAAAAAACGATAAAGCTACCTTAAGCCGAAATGATTCAGAATGAATAACGATACATATTTTTAACTACCAAAACAATAGTTTTTTTAAAATCTGTTGCATCCACAGCTGATCGCTTTTTTTTTGGCAAAATGAATTTTCACCAGTGATTATACATGTAAAAAAAAAAATTTGAAATTAAAGATGGATGATTTCTGTCTGAAATTAGAATCGTTGTCATAACGAATATCCATGCACTATGTTATTCATGTATGAATTACCTTTTCCTTGCAGCCATATCGGCGATATCCGTTTGTATCGGTACTGAGTGAAAGTAGGAAAGCGAACTACTTACTGGCGTTGACGTCTGTACTGTCGGCGGTTCTGCGGGATCTGCTTGCCCACTGTTTCGACGTCGCAGAACTACAATTCACGAAAATTTAATGCATAAATTAACTGACGCTGTCAAAAGCTGCCACAACCTTGACGAATTCACCAGTCCAAGACGTCAAGCTTTTAAAATTGTGAACGTGACCATACAATTCCTCACGGAACAACAAAAAATGCTGCTGATGCATATTTTTTTTTTTATAAAGTCGCAAAATTATACCCATGCTATGCAAAGTGATCTTTCGCTTTTTCCCGCGAATTAAGGTTTGTCGAAGAAGGTTAGTCGACAGACTCGGACTTGAATCGTCCTCTCCATCCGCCATATACCATAAGTAATTACCTAAATTATATGTATTATGTAAAGGAAGAACTATGGTAAAACAATTCACGACGGCAAAACTTAAAATTTTATCGCATTCTGGAAACTCGACCTTGCCAAATTAGAAAGTTAAAAGGCTAAAGGCAAAATATTACCAAATTCCTGCTTTGCTATCTAGAATGCAATTAAAAAAAAAATTTTTTTAAAGAATGCTACTGTTGTGAATTGTTCGATCACTTTCTATTATGGAAAAAAAAAATTTCGGAATGATTTAAGGCAAACTTCCCAATCCATCATATGTAGCCCACTCAGTGAATGATTAGAGGGATAGGAGGATAATTAGATACAAAGCGAAATGAACTGAAGTGGATGTGATGATCCCAGTTTTTTTATTGAAGTGATAATATTATGCTGATTGATCCAATCGCAGAGATAACTTTGCAGATCCTCGCAAGAAAAAAAACAGTAAATTTATTTAATACAACCAAAAATAAAGAAAATTCAAATATGTTTAGGGGCGCAGTTCACTATCGGTATAAATTCCAATAAACAACATTCCTTTTTATAAAGGTAACTGTAAGAGATGAACTAGCTCAACAGGTTTTTTTTTCGCCCATATGTGTTCTCGCAATGCCATTTCTATTTGTGAGGGTGGAGACACTCGAATGCAGGAGGAGAAGAGGAGAATCTGGCAAAAGAAGAAAATGGGTGAGGCTGCGTGAAGCATGCATTAAACGGTGATAGCGATAAGGCGAGTTAAAACTGTTTTCTTAACACAGCGCAATGAAAATTCTATGGTAACATGGTTTTTGATAACGGGTTCCTATCAATTATTACTGGACGGTTACATGCCTTAACCACCTACTGGAACCATTCCGCGGGTACAAGACTGAGGCCATTTCCAAGAGAAATCACCCCTATTTCTCTCAAAGTGGGAGTATCTATTTTACAATTCTAAAAACCTCTCTGAAATACTGAGTTCACAGTTTATTGATGCAGACACTCTTTTAATTGGCCCAGCCAGACCAAAGAGAACCGGTACTCAACAGTATTACTTCTTTCCAGTACCGAGCTCAGTCTGCTATAAACTCAACTGAAGGGAGAATTTAAAACTTCAGTCTCCTGAGTTGCGAAAACATTGAAAAACTACGGACTACTGAGCGGCTGGTCACAAATATATTCACGTCCGGTTTAACTCATAGCATTATATGCTCATTAAGGCATATTCCAATACATCAGCAAACAAAGGAAAGCAGTGGAATAGATGAATGTATTTCATAACACGTTTACAAAAACCAACTGTGATCCTGCATCCTACAGTAACTCCCCAAGCTCTACACTACATCCATGGATAAAAACGGATAGGTGGACGGAACTAATGGATCCCAGCGATGGTGGGAGACGGTACATCAGTCGGGTAAAAAAAGGATGGGAAGAAATGCTCTGGACAACCAAATCAGTGGACGGATGAAAATGATTAAGTGGAACGGACGGGGAGTTGTCGACGCTCACCGCGGAACAAGGACTTCTCGTAACGAGGGAACCCGGTCGACACTGGACTGCCTCAGTGGACTACGGTCCTCTGCCTCAGATGGACAGTACGGCAAGGGAAATTGCTTGCTTCATTCACACACAAACACACACTCAAACAGTAACAGTAAATCTTCCCATACATTAAACTGAATGATGTACACTGCGTGGAACACACAGAGATACACATGCATGCAGATATACCACGTTGCAGACGTGGAGAACAGACGATAGTCACTGTTCATCACTGTGACACTGAGGTACACAGACACGCAGACATACAGACGTATAGGGAGAAAGAGATGGGATCGATAGATGCCCTCTAGCGACGATAATGAGATGAATGGAATGGCGCATGGTGTGGAAGCTACCCATGCTGGGGGGCAGAACATTGCACTGGATATTTGCGGATGGCTAAAGTCTCGGGTAACTGAGTCTCGATATTGGGTGGCGCCCTGGTAAGTCTCGGGAAACTCTTCCGAATGCGGGCATGTCGCAGTTCATTCCAGGACAAGGAGGTTTTATGTCGGATTTAAAAGTTTTTCAGGAATTATCCTCCATTCCGGTTACATCTGCCTGAAAAAGGGGGATGTTTCCCATCATGGATGCATGCAGGGAGGTTTGTAACTTCTCAGAATCTCCGATAAAATTCCCCCAGGCAATTTGATCGTATGAATGGATAAGGTTGTGACTTCCCGTGGAATTTGCATCATTCAACGGCACACACCTTATCTCGAGATACAATCGTATCTTCATGGTTTTCTTCCTCATCCATTTCTCAGGCAAACATCTCAATGTTGAAGCATCAGCAGTAAGGAACGACGAACAAGGTGAGAGGAGATGGCTGTGACCCACTCTGAACACCCTTGGTAAGCTGTACAGGTGGGAAAAGTATTTGAATAAATGGACGCATACAAAGAGATAATGAAGGATCCCGAAAACAATCCCAGTCACCGACCAAAATCCTGAAGTCGCATCGTTCTGGGCCCTTACAGTACGCTCCACGCATGAGGTCCGTTAAATTTTGACGCCTTGTGGAGATGCATTTGGGATGATGGGTTAACTGATTTGACGTTTTCTGGCCGATTGTTTTTTTTTTTTTTCACAGCGTCTCTTATGCAGCTTGCTAATAGATATCCGGAATTCCGGAGTGCTTATCATCTTTGTTCCATTTCTAAATTAGAGTGGATAGAGCGTCCTCTTTACTACGCACATTGCGCAGCGCACTTAGTTTGTGTTCTAAAATCTCAAAGGAGACTTGCTTCGTATGATTGCATTTGATGTATGATGAAGGCTTAAATACGCGAGTGATATCTGGTGAGTAAATGAATACTCACTAGATGAGTACAAGGGCTTACTTTTAAAAAACTTCCACTTTTAATGAGTGCTTCTGGAAACTCGAGATTGCCTTCATTCGATTAATTCTAATATCTTAAAAGCAAAATTCATACCAGTTGCTGGGAATTTGTTTTGCAGACTTCAGATTTGTAGGCGGAAGATAATGACAGAGAGTAATGTAAATCCATCTGGGAGACTCCGAAAATGCCGGATTTCCCGGGGCAAAAAGCGATATTGGAAAAAAGGTGCAAAAGTCCATGATGTGGAAGATTTTCTGCACGAAGTCCAGGTTGATTCCGTAGAAGGTATGTAAGAAACACCTTTGATTTGAGTTCGCAAGCCAAGTGCTGAATTTATACACAAAAAGACATTCTGAAATATGATGGGCTTCATTTCTTTAGATACTGCTGTAATGAGTAATTTCACATTGTTTTAACACACGAATGCGCTATTTCAGGTGTCTCCTCGAGGAAGCAAACTAATGACAGTCTGTTCACTGTCGATAGGAAACCTGATCCTAATAATGCTAAATTAACAAGAAGACAGATGGCAGCTTTGATGAAGAGGCTAAAGAAGACAGAGTTAGTTAGTTCGCATTTATAGTTCTCAAGGATATTGTTACTGTTACCACACCTATGAGCTAGGGAGATATTAGATTTCGAAAACAGCGACATGATCGTTGCTTTTAGGCAGGCCTTTCCAAACATAGATAGCAGATGACTGGATTTTTGTGCTCTCAGTTTGTTTCCGGATAAAGTTCTTTTTTTCTATTTAAATTTTAAAATAGTTTATTTTTAGACCTGTGAATGAGAAGGAAAGTGTATCTAAACGAGAACTGAGAAAGATACTTTTGAAAAAGCCGAAAAAGGAGGGGAGCTCAAAAGCCAATTTTTCAGGAAGTGCAACAACCGAAGCTCGAAAAACTTATGACCTTTGGGGTGCAGATTCTTAATAGTTTAATAGTAGTTTGACAGTAAATTCTTAATGGTTGAAAACAGATGTTTGTTAAGCTTCATTTCAATACTTTGGTTTGTTTATTGAGATATTTTGATATGTTAAGATAAAGTTATTAACACGAATGATAGCAACAGAATTACGTTACTTTTCAATATTTTGCAAAAAATGAAAGTCATTAAAATTTTTTAGCGGAATATCAAAGGTTTAATATGGGCGAAGGGTCTAAATTATGGAATTTTGCTTTTTTACTGTTCGGAAATTTGACTTCCTTTTACAATTTGATGTAGTTGTAACTGTCTGAATCATTCTGATTTTCATTGTGAGTCGTCCGTAAATTTGCAGCTTTTCCTCAACTATTTAACTCCTGTAACTGACTCTTTTAGGAGACTCCATTACCTCAAATTTGTTGCAGTAGGAATTTTGGTATTGTCATCTTGAACATCATACTTTGTAAAATATTGATTTGTAATTTTATAAGGTATGTATATGCTTACGCGATTTTCATTTTCGTTTGCTTTAGGTGCACAGTGCTCACTAAAAGAAACTTCCACAGCGGAGGAATACTGTCTTCTTGGCACCAAAAATAAATTACCACAGGCGCCAAAAACTATAAAACACATAACTAGTATATTACCGCATGTCGAAGTTGCTCCTGCTGGTGCCTCATATAATCCGTCAATATCGAAATATTTGGTATATTGATTTGACTTATTACTTTTCAGCGATCTGAAATGGATTTCTGGAAAAAGGTTGCGCATTCTAGTGTGATTTGCTGGCTAGTAATACGTGTTGAATTCTTTTTTTCTTTTCATTTTGATTTGTTCCTTTTCTTTTAACTTTCATTTTCTTTCATTGCTGAATTAAGCCTTTTTGTATCTGCATTGCTTAGCGTCCTTTTTTGGCGTTAATAATATTGCCTAAATATTACACGTAAACATTAACGGCGGATAAAAGTCTTAATTTTTTTGACTGTTAGTGCCTGTAAATCTATGAAGTCATGTTAAAAGATGGAATAATCAAGCTCATAAATAAGTAAAACTGTGTAGTAAAGTTATGTTACAGGACTATGTCACTGAGATTGCTGAAGAAGAAAAGAGAAAAATAAAAAAAGAAAATCTAGAACATCAGTTTGTACTACCCAAAGAGAAATGTGTTACTCAGGTTTGATTTATTATTTATTAATTGCATCTTCATTTTTTGTACTTGGAAGTTTTCTTTTTTGTTTCTTTCTTCAATTAATATTTCAGGAAGAAATAGAAATGGAATTGACTGCGGGCCTCAATGATGAAAGTTACCAAGTTCTGGGAAACGAAAGTGAAAAAGGACTGAACGATGATGAAGGTCAATTGAAATTCCTTTAAATTTGAAGTTTTTATTGAAAGCGACCTAATATACTTTGTTTGTTTTCCTTCCACTTCTTTCTACATATCACTGACTAGGAAATATATGAAGGACCTATTTAAAGAAAAAAAGCCGGTAATGAAACCAAGAATGAAACGAAAAACGTGGAAAACGCGATGCATGCAACGTTTAGAGCGAAAACGAAAACAAAATAAGAAGGTTTCTGAATTTCAGAAAGAACAAATGCATCTTGTTTATTCGTAAGTGTTTGAGAATACTATTTAATAAAGGTTTTGTTGTCAAGATTTCCGTTTTATTCGCATTAATTGGTTGCAGAACTCGGAAATTAAGTAAAGAAATCAGCAAAGAAATGCGAAAAAGAGAGGAATTAGCGAAAAAACGAAAAGAACAGAAAGTCAGTTGTTGTTTGGTTCATACCATGTTTCTTTTCTTTTTTTTTTTACTATTATGGAAATTCTCATAAATGTTTGACGGAGTAGGGGGAGAACTTTAAACTCCGAAAAATTCAACGTGCTTGGAGCAGGTGATAGGATGATACATCGATCCAAATCAGTTTTCCTAATATTCTTTTCAATATTTTCCAGCTGATTAAGAGATTTGCTGGGACGCAGCGTTTGGGTCGTGGGAGGTTTCAGCCATGTGAGAAATCTGTTCTATTAGCCGAAGAACTCTCAGGCTCTTTACGAGAATTGAAACCACAGGTTTCTTTAATCAGTCCGTTATTAGGCGTTGTCCCTAATGAGTGTTTGCTTAGAATATCACAGTGTATAAAATGATCTTTTTGTCATCATTATCAAATAAATTACATTCAATTACTGTGGATGTTTAAGGGTTGAATCGAAATTTTAATATTCCCCATTAATTAAGGATTCAAAACGATTTTTATCAGGGCAGTAGGCTATTACGGCAATAGGCTGTTAGGAAACACAAACACTCATCTCTTTTCTCTGTAACTGCTGAGTCAAATATTACAGGGGAGTATTTTGATGGAACGCTTGAACAGTCTGCAAAAAAGAAATATGCTGTCGATACCAGGGAAGAAGCGGCAAGGGAAGATGAAAAATAGGTTACTATTTAAAGAAAGAGAAGATAGGAAACATCAAGAAGTGAAACTTGGTACACGTTTGATATGATGCTGCCGCCGCGATCATTTAGTAATTTTGTTTTTTTTTCTCTCTCTCTCTCTCTCCCTCTCTCTCTTTCCCTCTCTCTCTCTCCCTCTCTCTCTCTCTCCCTCTCTCTTTCATTCATTTGTTGTTAATCCAAAAATAAGGAAAAGGAATAAATTGCGTAAATTAATAGGAACGCTCACAACGACATTGCTAAGTAATCTTACTGTTGATGTGTTCTCAAATTATTAAAAAAAGTCTTTCAAAAAGACTTACAAAATTTTATAAGGAAAAAAGTCATTCGTAGCTGCTTGTATCGTTCTATAAGATAGTGGAAGGGAAAAGATGGGTTGAAACAAGAGTTTTTTTTTTTTTGTTAAGTCTCTTCATTGTCGCAGTTTAGATCATGAAACCTAGCTTTAATACAGCTTGCCGAATAAATCGTTAATGTTGGTGAGATGATGCTGGCAATCGATTATATATGTTAAAGGCATCCAAATAATAGCATAGAATGCGATGTTGTGATAGACTGCAGCATTTCCCGTGTTTAGACTTGTGAATCCCTGATTTTATGGAAGGTATTATAGCAAAGTAGACGACATCAAAGATCGAAATTTTACAAGATCTGAATTGATTCATAGTGTTGACTATGTTGCTACACATTTAGCAAGTAGTAATGATTTTATTTAAAAATCGTTACTACTTGCTGAGTAGTGCACTAAAGTTACTATTTTCGCTTGCAGAGGAACAAGCAAGACGTAATAGGCGTTCATATGGTTCTCGAATAATAATTGTGTTGTTTTAGTGTTGTTTGGAAATTGGTGGTTGGTGAGCCATCAGGCATGAAAGACAGTGGTAATGTTGTATATACTTCTTTTCTCTTTAAAGTTAAGAGGGTTGTCACTGTGGCACAGTTCCAGTAAATGGTAATCTTAGTTGAAGAGTGGAACTTTGTAATGGACTTGAGAATTTTGGTGATGGAATATCTGGGCAGACAGGAGAATGAGAATGGGCGGAAAAGAAGAGGTGAGATTTTAGGCCGGGAAGGGATTTTGTAGCGAGGAATAAATGATATTGTCGATGAGGGTGAGATAGAAAGAAAGAAATGATGATGACCCAGTGACCCGATTTCCAGAATTAAAATTACGAGGTGGAATGGTGATCTTCTCTAATCATGTATATAGGTATATACGCCCGCATATACAATTCCGTATTCCTATTTTCCTTTCTCTGTCCCTTAGAACTGCACAACTTCGTTGAATGATGGTTATTCCGATGCGGATTTATGATTTCATTGTAGTACCCTCGCGATGGCGATCAACCCCAGAACAGTAGCACAACAACAACGACTAGCACATCACATATAGCGGTTCAAACGAGAAGAAAAAAAGTACTCTTAAAGAAAAAAGAGCTCTGTGATTAAAACACTGAAGCCTATGATATGGAATTTATAACTTATTTGGCTCAAACTGGATTTTAGTTCGCGAGAAATAATTTTCCACATCTTAATTAGGATGAAAAATTCATTTAAAATAGTTCAAATGGCCGATATAATGAGCTTTGTCTGGAACAAAACAATTATGTTGGGCAAGAGGAAACTGGCATATAGTTAGTAGTCGAACAAAGAGCTTTTAATAAAACAGCGAAGTGTTTAGGTCCAACATATTGTTTTAGAATAACTAATAAATTTCCCGATAAAAGCTGCTCGTTGGTAATGTGAATTTCAATTTTTAAACCTGTACTAAGTAATATTTAATTTGATAAGTACTAATTAATTATCTTGGCTCGGGTATCTTTTGCAGCATTCGTTTGGACGAACTGCTGCAAACTGGATTAATTCCGACAGCAGATGATATGAACATGCTAAATTAAATTGAAGTAACAGATTCCTGAATTCATGCGATAATTAGTATTGTATTCCGTGCATGAAGATTAAAGAAGTTTCAGACATACACAATATAGAATAACTCGGCCTGGATAGCTTTTGTTTTTATTTCTGCAGATTCCATAAATTAATACTTGGTGCAGCAATCTTTTTTTTCAAAATTGCGTCCGAGTTTCAGATAATGAGAAACTCTGATAATCTTTTATCTTCCGCAAATGAAACGATGTGAATAATTTGACACGAACAACAACATTTTGGTGAATTATTTCGATCTATTCTGAAGTACCATGCGAAATTTCACTTTTGTTATACCAGTGATGATTTAGAATTGAGGCCAATTCCCATGTTTCACTGCGCCAAAAATGATTTATTGGCTGTTCGAAAGAGGCTAAAGTGTACAAAGGCCATCTGCCACCTTAAGTTGCTGCTCCTATCAGATCAAAGAAATTGAAAGTGATTATCGGTAGCAAGAGCAATCGGTCTGTATCAGTCAGTTTCGAATGTGTATGTTTGTATGTGTATCACAGATGCGTGAATGGGAAGATAAAAGTGAAAATCTGGGGAAATAGGTGACCGAATTGCGAATATATTTTCCCTTTCATTTTGCATTTCATTTCGAAGCGTCGAACCGATTCCAGCAATGACGTCCTTATCGCACCCGCTGCCACACTTTTCCATCAAGGTATGTGCATATTCATCTATCTGTACGTGTGTCTCATTCTTCCTTTACGGATATCCTTCACTTTCGCTGCTACGCAATCATAAACAGAAATCTTTTCACTGAATTTCAAATCGTTCAATCCTTCATTGCAATCAGACAGTCAATTCAGCCATTACCTTTCCTTTTGACAACGTAATTGACGCAGAAGCTGAAGCATTTGATGATGCAGGTGCTCGGTTTGACTTCGGCGCACTGTAAATGTTAGGAATTCCGTTCAAGACTGCGATGGAAGCATCAGAACGATGACAGCATCATGTGCTACGTTTAAAAAGAATAAGCCAACAAGCTGGCTTCCAGTTACTTCTGACATTAATTTGAGCAAAAAGAAATTTTCAAAAGCTTGAAAAATCAATGGCATGTTTCTGATTTGTTAAACAATACTCTTGTCGGCAAAGACCTGTCTAAGAAAGTTACGGCAAATTACACTGATATTCAGTAGTGGTTGTACTAATTAATTGATATGGCTTTTTCAAAATTATCAGATCTTCCTAAAATGTGACTCTAAAGATATTATCAACCCTAAATTTTTTGTCATCTTCCTTGATAAAAGGAGTGCCCCATGACTTTTAAAACTTTGAAACAGTGCATCTATTAAATTATTTTTCTCGCAGAATTGTGACGTAATAGCGATAGCTAACTGTATGCATTTTCAATTAAAGGCATATTCGAAAATACAATTCCATTTTCCTTTTTTCCTAACCAAGCATGGATAATTATTAACGGACGGTTTCTGTGAGAACTTTACAACAGGATATGATGACAGAATTCCTGATGACAACTTCACTATTTTTTACAATTTGTATTCTTTAATTCAAGTTGTGTCTAGTTAGTAATGGATGGTGTGCATCAGACTGATAATTGCTTAAATAACGAAAGTCACTTCTCTTCAACTTAGATTTCACTCTCAGAGAATGCAACCAGGTGTTTCGTAGAATGAAAGTGAGTGGTCTAAGACAAAACATTAGTGGAAGGAAAGTAAAAGAAACATTAGTCATAACATTTGTTTTTCCCAGTTAATTTAATGATGTTCTATTCCCAGTGGCCCGAAAATGAAAATTCTTGTGGTGTCAGTTCCGTCTTTTTTTTTTTTAATTTAAAAATTTCAGAAGTAATATTTCCAATATTTCAATTGATAGTGCTGAAGATCGTCATGTTACGATCTTTTGTTCTTCATTCAGTTGTTAATAACTTTATTTCTTCTGACACACTGTTCCTTTCTTTCAAAATATATTTCAATTTTTTTTTAAGCTTACTGACTCTCTTGTTTTTTTTTTAAACAAACTTTTGAACTGTCATAAAATAACTATATCCGAAGTTTTTATCTAATTCTGATGCAGTAATAGTACTGGCAGTATCAGCATTTGAGTGTCCTAAAAGTTGAAGATTATTAAGATATTGTAAACGCTAATCAATTCAACTTCATAAAGATTTTTTACAGAAATATCTATAAAGTAGATGTATTTCGCTGCTTACTAAAATAAAAAGGTAGGATGAACAAAAAGAAAATAATTAAGTATTTGAATAAACTTCACTTATGTTGACTTCTTCTTCGATCTCTTTTCCTGTCACTTTAGGCTTAGAAAAAAGTCTACTGTTAATTGAATGGAAGACTATAGAGTAATTATTTCATTACTAATTAATTATTTGCTTATCATTAGTTTAAATGATTCTTTATTTTGTAAAAATTCATTTCTTCTTAGTTGTTTAAAATGATTTGTCTAATATTTCAATATTCATAATTTCACTTAATTTTCAGAGTTTCTTGCCATACGACCTTTCGACGTATAGTACCATGCCGCATCTATCGCATACATCTCTGATGAGTCCCTTGGTGAATCCATTCGTACCTTCCAATATACTCAACCTGTTCCAAGAAGATGCGAAACAAACTTCTGCCAAAGTATCATCTGGCACTGCTGCGACCGCCTTGCGACCGTTTCATATTTACGATCCAACCGATCCGATCAGCACTCTTTCTGTACCCACCACAACTGATTTCAATCATTTAAAGTGCAGCAAAGCCACCAGTGAACAATCTCCTTCTACACAGGTTTTCGTCGCTGTTCGTGTTGCTAACGTGCTTCCTCAAGTTCCAACTCTAAATTTGGTTGTAGCTCGAAAACAAATACTTATATTAAAATCACTTTCTTAAGTCAAGCTCAAGTTTGACAAAGTATAGGTCAAAATTAAATTTGCTTCCTAATAGCTTCCAAAAATTTTCTGTTAAATTAAATTCCAGCAAAATTTTGAGATTAAATTCAATGTGATATTGAATTCTAAATTTCAATTTCTTCTCCATCTGTCTTATTTATAACTTTATCGCATTTCTGATGCCATCTAGTAGATGATCTCCACGGACTCACAAACCACTTCATGTCCACATTTAATTATTGTATTTTTGCAAACAGTCCACAAATTTCCGATTTATATATACGAAATGCTCTTGCAACACATTATATTCAAACATTTCTCTATGTTTCATTTTTCTGTAATCAAAATCGACTGTGATTACATCGATCCAAAAGTTTCCACTGACTGAATCGGTTTCTCTTTTTAAGCAGAAGTTATTAATTCTTAAGTTACCTCCACATATGATGAAATCGTTTTAAACTGATCGTTTTCTCATCCATCGCCATTCTCCTCCACATTACACGAAGTTCCATTAAATTTAATTGCTGCTGTTATTTTTTTTTTTTTTTTTTTTTTAATGGTAATAATTCATAACCTCTTTAACCTAAAAATATGGCACTCAAGATGTCAGTCATCTTTTGAAGCGGAAAGAAAGATTTTTTTCTTTCTAACATCATAAGCTGCTATAATAATTAGTTCAATTTACTTAGTAATATTTCGAATTCTTTATCAAATTGACCTGTTTTCTCAAAAAGAACATGCCTATTACTTTTATTATTGTAGACTGAAATTCTGAAATATCGTCATTAAAGACTTTTAGATCAGGAAAAAGAGATTAATCAATAATTTTCCCTTCATTGACCCGAAATCCTGTTTTTTTTAGGTTGACATTTTGGAAGTCTTATTTCACAGCCCTGAACATTAGTGTCAATGTGTTGACAATAGCTGACACCATCACTTTACCTAAATTCATTCAAAGACTATCTTCCTCTTTATCCTCTCTCTTTTAAAATTAATTTTTACTATTTATTATAGGAACGAACAATTATCCAATATTCAATTAAAACCTGAAAGACAATCGATTAAAGTTCAAATTGTTCTGCATATTAATATACATTTTTCATCCGATCTAAAATTGAGTGAAGATTTTCAGTTAAATCTAAGATTTAACTTCATTCAGATGTCACAACGTTTCATGCTATAACTCTTTTTTTTTCGTTCTGTTCAGTATATTTGTTCTATTTTAATCAAAACTATGCCAATAGATATTTTTAAAGATAAAATCCCAAAAATGAGAAAAAATGTGAAACACAAAATAAAAAAACCTCGAATTTATTTTATGAAGTTTTTGTGCTTGGAAAATTCATGAAATATAATGAGTGTTTTCCGACGAAGAGTGAACCAAGTCCCACCAAAATTAAACATTTCATTTACTTCCACAGAATCTATCTTTATTTTGAGAAGTTCGGTGGACATACATTTCAAATAGAAGCGATTAATAAAATCTTTCTTGTAGGTGACATCATCAACATCCGATAATGATGTGACACCTGCTCAACGTAAAGTAATCGTCCGAAATGAGACAGTAAGGAAGAAAAAAGAACTGGTCAAAGATGAAGCATACTGGGAACGACGACGAAAGAATAATGACGCTGCCAAGAGAAGCCGAGATTCTAGACGGCAAAAAGTTTGTTTTAATTTAGAACAAGGCTTAACTTTTGCAGAATTTAAGAGATTTTTAAATGAATCATCAGGCAGAGAGCAAATTTTCAGATTCCAAATTTTTTTTTTTTTGTAGTTAAAAAAAAAAAAAGAAAAACACGTAGCTGAAATGCTTTTGAGAGAGATACAATAAAAAAGAAATGTCTATGAATGTAAAAGATTATGCCAGTAACAAGTGTAATTAATATTAGTTTGGAAATAGGTGCCACCTAACAACAGGTACTAATTTTCTTTTTGGACGACGACTTATGAATTTTTAAAATCATTTTCATTTTTGTTTCTTCCATGATATTTCCATTTTAAGCAGACAAATTACATAGCACTAATTAAAATCGATTTGTTCAGGAAGATGAAATGACACTTCGGGCAGCGATGCTTGAACAAGAAAATATCCGTTTACGGTTGGAAGTTGAACATTTAAGAGCCGAAGTTGATCGACTTCGAGTGCTAGTCCTCTCACCTACAATTTTACCTGCTCCATCTGCAATAATCTCAGCTCCGACAACTGTTTTACAAACTACGCAACCTCGACAGCAGCAATCGGAACAGCAGCCCCTTCCACCGACACCTTCTGCAACCCCGTCATTACCGCAACAGCAGTCTTCCGTTACAGGATCCCTATTTTCATCATCTTCTTCCATATCAACACCAGTAATTACCGAATGATACTGCTACCGTTTGTCTTCAGCAATATTAAGGTGATACTCAATGGTGTAGCCAGGATTTTATATCAACCTTGCAGATATTTTATCAGTAGATTACTTGTTTGCTTAGGAATGTTTGGTTGTGCAGCAAAGCTATCGTTTTCTTTCGTGTAATGTCGGCTATAGATGTCGTAATTTTAAGATAGGAAAACGTTCGCGGGTTTCTATTCGGAAAAATGCTAATCTCTACGTGGGCTCATTTCATTTGAATCATCGAATAAGAACTCTTCAAAAGAGTCTACATTGTAGAGTTGTCTAAAATGAGGACTTAGACTGATACTTCAAGGCTATTGTCTGCATTATAAATCTTACAAAAATTATCTTTTTTTGCATACTATCATTGCTATTTGTTGAAATTTTTCTTTTGAAAATAGAATTAAAACTATGTTTTCACGAGAAGTTACCTTCTCAGACACGCCTATACTATGTACGTAATTATAGACGTTCTTTAATTATGAGAGCTGCTACATAATCAGTCCTTCATTGAAATAGAGACGAATCAAAACAGCTATTATTTTCCTGGTCATTTGTTATCTTTGATATGAACACAGTCTAGATTGTTTTTTCTTTTCCTTTTTTTTTTTCTGTTTTCCTTTGTAACTGCCAAATATTACATTTTCCCTTCAAAGGAAACTTTCTTGAATTTTGGAGAAAATGACTTCAAAAATCGAAAACACAGACCTAATTTACGATATTGATGAATGAAAATTTCGTACCTTTTCGCTGGACTTATTTTCCGTTAAAACACAGAAGTGAGGATGAATTTGATGTTTAAGATTCTATTATCAGCGTTGATTTTGTTTTGAAGGAAACTTAAGTTTTTTGTAAGACTTTCCACGCTGTTATCCTTCTTTTGACTTTTTAAACTTCACATATATGACGTGCAATACAGTTCAACTTGTGTAAATTCTCAGGCCTGTGCAATAGTAATAAATAAAATAAAAAGCGAAGTATATTTTGGAAACACAGGAGATTGCTGCTTACAAAAGTAATGTTACAAAACACAAACATATAAGTGCGTGAGAATTACTATTATGGTGTTTAGATACATCCGTCCAACTGATTTAATTAATGAGCAGAAAACAGTGAATGAAAAGTCATGGTAATATCAACAATGTTCAATTTACACTAGACAGTCTACTGAAACCGAATCTCATGAAATTATTAAATTAGTAAAATTCAAACTGAAAAGAACTTCCGACAAATTAATCGACGCAAATTTATATGGAAATGCAAACTATATGCATAGAAAAAATTTCATAAATACTGATACACAAAATCGGTTGAGTTGATGTAAGATGTTAGAAATTTGCATTTTCTTCTCCTCAAATCGCAATGTGGTATGAATAGCAGCTTATAAAAATATTTTAGAAATGATGATCCAAGTAGATATCTCGAAAAATTTGGCATGTCAGGTGCGGAATGGAATATTTAACTGACTGTGAACAATTATTTAATTATAATCAGTTAAGTTCTTGTCTGAGGATAGAAAGAAAGAAACTTAACATACTTACTCGAAGTACTTGTTGAAATCTAAGAAAACGATAGCAACAAGTGCAATACGAATATGAGAGCAAATTCGTCACCTTTATGCAGTAGAAATGCTATCAGAACTATTTATTTACTAATTTTAAAAAGAGAAAAACTGAATACATACCCTAAAAAAACAAAGGAGCCTTTTAATACTGGAAGGAGAGAAATGAAGTCAGATCTTTATCATGGTCAATCATCACTTATCAATAAATATTACACAACTTAACATTGTCGATAAACAATCTTCAGGAAATTTTAATTCGTTTCTCCTTCCCCCTCCAGATCTACCACACATACGCCATCTGGACGCTGTTTCTGGAACTTGAGGCGAAAACCCCATCGATCGCAACTGACTGATAATTTCATTTTAACAACATCGTTCGGTGATAAGCGTGAAGTTACTCGCTCCTGATCATAAGCACTCAGAATGCATGGGATAGCCATGCCCGGTTGACTCATTGTTATTTTATCCTAAAAATTTTGAGAAACAAAGAGGGAGTCTTCAAAAGAAAATTATCGAATGTGGCCTTAGTCTTCTGAATTTCGTCTAAGCATAAACTAACAAAACAAACTTAATTACATTGTTCTGCGATTTTATGAGCTTTTTCACATATTTGTTATATCAGAATATTAAAACATCTGATGATTTACGAGATGAAATTTTTGAAAAATTTGAAGAAAAAATTTAAACCAATGAAAAATACTTATCACAAAAGCACTATTATTACGTCGCTCCGGAAAGTTTACCTGCTGAGCAATTGACCATAACATGTTGTGAGCAACCCATTCGTAATTACCGTAATCGACGTAAAACACCTCAACGACATTTGAACACACTACCGTAATGACTGCCCGAAACTTGGCATCAAAACGTTCACAGTATGCAACACACAACGCACCAACGATCTGTATGAAAAAAACTTAATTAATTAAACAAATAGCTTGGCTGACCTTATCTGATGACGACGTCAACTACATTGGGTGATGATAATCAGCTCAGCAGCCGCAGCATTGCAGTGATGCAAATGTAACCCCTAAAGTTTTCCCTACTTCCCCATGGTTTTAATTTTGAAACAGACTTGATGCAAAAATTCTAATTCATTGCTCTTGTCCTCATTCTTCTTATAATGCGTAAGTGAATCGTCTGTATCTGCAGAATGACCCTCAGATATCCTTATTCTTCCTGTAGAAACCATAAGTAACTCGTTCGTGCCTTTAGAATGCTCCTCAGATATCATTATTTTTCCTTAAGTATTCATGCCCACATGTTTTCAGACAAATACTCTTCTTTCATTACCATTTCTGAACCAGTAAGAGGTGTACTGGCAACTAATGAATCCAAATGTGCCTCCAACATTCGTTGACATTCATCCGATTGTATTTGCACGAAGAACAATGGCCACAATGAGGATTCTGTGTCATCGTCCGATCGAGCAACCGTATATTTATGTCCAACATCCACTTTTACATGTTGGAAGTAGGCCTGAAGCTAATTTTTCTTTCTAATATTTTATTTTCTAGTATTATTTTGACTGCAGTAATCCACTAGTTCTAGGTTCGCAGGAACTAATCAAGAATCTAAAACTGGACAAATTTTTAAACCTGGAACTTTCAGATTTAATTTTTCAAAAATACCCTTCATTATGCACACTTTATATTCAATTAGAGTCAATAATTTTTAAGGTACCTTATATTTTAGTATGGCCATGAGCTCCTCTTTTTCATCACCATCTGATATCAGCTTAATATCGTGATCAAGACTTGAGCTGTTTTTCACCTAAATTAAGAAAAAGAAAAAGAAAAAAGAAAAAAAAGGAACGAAAATTGCAGAGTTAGATAAAGAAGAAACAAGTAGTTCTAAAATGTTCTTTTAGAAGTACTTGTTTGTGTTAGCCAGTTAAACTAAGAAGCTTCCATAGCAAAAATCATAACTTACTAAGGACTGTAAACATTGCGCTTCCATCTTCCGCAACTGTACTACAGCCGATATTGCTGACGAAGTTTATTAAAAATACAGAAATTTGGTCAAATCTCATGAATTTGCTATAAGTTTAAGTATTAATTTAATGGGACTCCGTTACATGTATGTAAAAACTCTACTACAACAGCGAATTCAAAGATTCGTATGAAAATTCAATAGATGCAAATTAAAAATTCAATTTTTGAACATTGTGAACATTTTTGAAGTGTACACCTGCTTAATCCCATCATCGGAATCACTACTACAATTCAATTCATCGTCAGACGATTCATCACTCGTGTACAGCACTCTGCCCTTTTCATCACGAGGCTTTTCAAAACTTTTTTTTTGCTATAAAAAGTAGAGTGCATACGAGGCATCTCTTCTACCTTGACAAATAAGAAATCTTAAACACCTAGAATGAATCTTAAACATCTTTTTCTGAAAAGAACGATAAATAAGAGGAAAATGATGGCATTTACTGCAAACAGAGGCAAATTCATACAATGCCTCCACAAGGTAATAAAAAAATAGTGTAAAGAAAATTCATTTGGTCGTCGAAACATTAAGATTCTTAAATGGAAATGACAGAAATACAATAAAAAAGTGGCAATTCTTAGAAGAAAGTTAGGATTTCTAAATTTCTTGGACAAACTTAGAGAAAACAATAGGAAACCTGTGCTTTCTTCATTTCCTGAGCTAAAAGCCAAACGGCTGGCGGTGTTGATTGGCAATATTTCGTAAGATGGCCAACCTTTCCGCAGATCCAGCAGGATTCCGGTATTTTCTAGAAAAGATAGAGAAACAGCTGTAATTAAATGGAATTACATGGAATCTAGTAATAAAAATATAAAATTTACATCTTTCCATTTTTTATTTTTAAGATACAGGGAACGGTATATATAAGCAAAAGATGGAAAATTTATATTATTCGAAGATTTATAATTTACTTGATCTTCCATTTCATGAGAAGTTTCGCTAAGTGTGATATTACTAGAAATATTTTGTGTCTGGCTATTCACATCGCAGTATGTTGCATGAGTATCTTTCCTCTCTTAAACAATGAACTGTATAACATTAATAAAATGCAATGGTCAGCGTAGAAAATTTATCTGTACTGGATCATTGCTAAGAATTACCGGACATGAAGAACTCAGTCCTAGCATTGTGAGGAGAAGAACTCGGCTTGAATGAATCTTTTTAAAGAATTCAGAAAAGAGAAGGCTGAACATTGTTGTAAGAAATAATCGTACTTACCTTGAAATGGAATGGATACTGAATTCAGTTTGGTATCCGCCAACTCATCAGATTCTCCTTCTCTCTTGAATAAATTAGAGTCAAATTTTTCAACAAAGAAGCACGCCACAATTACACTAGTCATTATTCAAAAAATTTTCGAATACTATCGATACTACCCTACCCTACACTGAGGAATGTTCTATTAGCAGTTCCTAATAAACGGAAGTATATTGCTTCATCGAACTCCCTTATACCTTACATCATCATGTCCATTTCTTCTGATATCTTAGAAAAATTATCGTTCTTTACCCATCCGTTTATCATATTCAGGCTTTTATAAGCTATCAACTAAATGAATACGGAAATCGGTAATGATGTTGATTGATGATAAGATACTAACCGTAGAAGGCGTCGCTCCAGCAAATTCATCGGAGACTGCTGGAAATGCTGGTGGTAACTGGCTTTCTGTGTCGTCCTTCTTAAGAGACTCGCAATCTGAACATAAGTTTAAGCAAAGATTTCGTTGTCCCTTATAAATCTTCGCTCTTGTAAGACATAACTGAGCTTCAGAATGTTGAAGAATCAATTGATTTCTCAGTGAACTTCAAGAACTCGGTGACTTATGTAATTCGCCACACAAAATCGTAATATAATACAATTATACTAGCTGCATTATTTTAAGGCAGTTTTCAAAGAGAAAAAAAAATTAAGGAAATTCAATTAGTGAAGTTTGCGGCGAAAAGAATTCTACCGGACCGATACAGAGAAGCCATGAACTGCCAAAATATACTTTTTTTAAAGGTTATCCACCTATTTCTGATTGTCATAACTGTTCTTGCACAATATACCTTGAGAATTATTTATAGTCGTGAATTTTTTGGTTTCTTTCATTCGCTTCTTCCATCGTTTAACATCAGTGTCTGCCGTAAGTTTATCGCCAATAACTGCTTTTTTCATCATGAAACTAAGCATTCTCTTTTCACATGAATTCTTGTTTTCTTCTGATTCTTGATTTGTAGACTCACCATCAGCAGGAGAAGTGGAACGTGATGATAGCTGGCTTTCTGCGTTCGACGGTGTATTAGAATTCTAGTAAATCACAATTTTCAGTTATCAAAAATTTCAAAAATCTTCGAAGAAAAAATATTTCTAAAATTTTAGGGTAACAGTGAAATAAAAGATAAAGTGGAATCAAAAATTTTGACAACATAAGGAAAATTAAAGCAGACTGTCTTTGAGAAGCAGATACTCGACTTTCTCTAGCGCATGCAATTGTACCGAAAAATAGTTTTGATGATTTCGGATCTCTTTTAAGTAACTCCTCTGACCTTGCATGATGAATGCGCCGTGGAAGAAGAATTGATAGAAGTTGTTGAAGTACGATGAAAGCCATCTACAGCTACGTGCGTGAATGGTCGGAAAGGTGTAGCATTCAGGTCTGGAATTACTGACCGTCTAAATGATGCGTGATGAGAGGTAGTGGAACGACGTTGTCTTTTCTCCACGTAAGCACCACAAAAGCAACACGATTTTGAAGTCTGATTTTCAGCATCACGTTGTTGTGAACATATCACGCATCCCCGTTGCACTGCTCGCACCTGTCGTGATTGCTGATTGCAGTGTTGAAAGTAATCAACAGTATGTTGTTGGACAACTAAAATAATGCATAAAAATGAAGAAAAAGACAAATGGATGATAAGAAAGGTCAGGTGACTCAATGTTGGCCAACTTTTTTCCAGTTAGAATGCTCTTGAGAAAGAAGTAAGATTGTTTCGTTTAATCCATTTAATTTCAGCGTATTTTAAATTAATTGCTAGTGATTTAAATTCACATTTAATCTTTTTTCTTGGGGACAGTGTACTTCGTACTTTAATACTAGTCATCTTTTACAAAATTTCAGAAATTATAATTAAAGTGCCACGAAATAATACGTTTGTTAATGCATTCGTGGATTGTTTTCGAAAAACTATTGGACATGAGATTATCTTCACTTTTCAAGGCTATTTTGCATCATTTCGATCTTTGAATCAGATCGGCTTGTTCATTAGGTTATTATTAATTCTGAACTACGCCATTAAATATAGTTCATTAAAATCTATAACAGACGGTAATCTATTTAATTGAAAAGGTATGAAGACTTTGTTGATTGATGGGATTAGTGTAAACGTGAGACTGATGATGAGACTGAAGTAGGTGGCTCGGATATATGCAATTGTGGTTTTCATTCCCGTGGAGATAGCAGCATCCGGTTGGCATCACGATATTTGGTTGTTGCTGAATATATCGCTGAGGATAAGAAACGGCTTGGTGTCTAAAAATTATGGAGGTTAATTAATTGTGCAGTTAAATGATTATCAAAGAAAGCAATTTTTTGTAGCACTTCTTCCGTGGAGGAAAAAGTATAAATTAATTACTCGAGATAAAACAAAGCTAATTTCTGATGAATTATTAGGTGGCACCTGGATAAAGGTATCTGGCCAAATAATGACGAGTGACAGTGATTTACATACAGTGTCATATCCTTCCCATCACAAGCAAGAGATGAAAATCCTTGACTTCCTGTTCCCTTTTTCGAAACTCCCTGCCAATCCTTGTATAAATATGGCTGTTGTACTGGAAGCAAATGCGAGGCATTATTAGCAGACTGAAATTAGGATCATTTTGGTTCTTCATTGTTAATTTAGACAAAAAGAAAACACTGATCAGTGCCAAGGACTAAGACTAAACTTAGCAGTGGTAGTTCATGTTGCTTCTTCTTCATAATCACAATAAGCAATTTAATAGAATTACACTTTAGACTTCGCGGATGGCTAAAATCGTTGTTGTCCTCTTTACTTTGTATACTTACTTGCAAGGAGAGGGAATTAAATAATTCATCGATACGATTGGATATTTGCGTTAATTTTACACTGATTTTTATATCTGTTGCTTGCAAAATGTTTTCAATTTCCCTAAAATAAATGCAAATAAATTCTTAGCAGATATTTCTGTTGCATCCATTTTACGACATGTATTAAAATTTGAACTGATAAAAGGTAATTCTGCATGAAATTGCACTAAACGATCCTCATAGGGCCAGTATATATTTAAAATAAGAGAGTGGTAAATTTGATAAAGTATAATATAACCATTAATTTAATTGAAATGATCAAGGTATTTCGATCTAACTTTGTGAACAAGTTTGCAGATTCGATAAAATTAAGAAAAAAATAAATAAATTAAATTAAAAACAAACTGTTTAAAAGATATCTGTGTACGAAGTTCTTCAAGTATTGCTTTCAACATCGCAGAATTATTATCATTATTATTATTATTATTATTATCACTGTCGCTATCAATATTATTGTAGTTCATTCCCACTGCAACACTTTGCTCCAAAATTCCTTCATTTCGACTGATTTCATTGCTGGAATCTAACATTGGATAATGTGAATTATTAATGGTGGTGTCAGTTGATGCAGAAGGTCTTGGATACTGGAAATCAGCCTGGATGTACATATCGATGGTGGCAGAGTAGCTTGTTTCGTCTTCCTTCCTAATCACTTGGATAATATATTTCTCATCAACCGCTAACTGCAATAATATTATCATTTGAGATAACTATCAGACCAGAAAATGCAAGAAGTTTAGACCAATTGAGTCCATTTTTAGAAAAATTAAATAAGGCATCATTTCAACAAAAAAAAAAAAAACAATGAGGGAAGTATCAGAAGTATCACCTTTGCAATGTGAACTTCTTTGTTTATATTCACTCGGTTCACGCTGCACTTAAATGCTGCACCAATTGTGTACAAAACTGTTGGTGGCTGAAAATTGACAGCAATTTATTTAAAAAAATAAATTTGCAGTTCTTTATTTAATTAGCTTTTATCTAATTTAAGTCTCGTGTTATTTACTCGGAACTGTAAACTTACTTGATCAGAGAGATCGAAAAGATTGTGGACATCGCAGAATAATGTATGACCATAATCAATTAGAAATACCATGCAGCAGCTTTTTTCGGTATTAAAATTACTAGCAATTGCACTGCAACAATTTCTTTTGTTCAATAATTAAGGAAGAAATGATGGATTCTCAATACTGTGTGTTATGCAGCAGTAAATTTCAGATGTAATTGGCGGAAAAGAACGCGGGAAAGAGTTTTTATCACAGCAATTTAGGGTTTGCTAAAGCAAAGCAGTAGGTTAAAGTACTTATTAAAAGTGAATTCAACATTAGAAGTCCGGATTGAAAGTATAAACTTCACTATCGAATTAAGGTTTTTTAAATTTAATGCAACTGAACTGACATTAAAGTGAGTGTTAAATATTTTTCTTTTGCTTTTTTACACATTAACAACCTAACTAACCGATAATAACGGGATCGCTTGTGTACTGGACGTTGAATTTGTGCAATGCAGGCTAGTGAACGCTTGTCTTCAACGTATGGCCACAGACCGTTAGATGGTAAGACTATTTGCTGAAAGCATAACCTTTAATTTGGGTATTGCATTATTTTTTGTCGGAAGCTTAAGAAAAATGTAAGGGACTGTGGTGCCGTTGGTAAGGATTTGTGATATGTGATATGAGTTAATGTTGTTGCTAAAACTGATGCATCATAAAATGCGTACCTTGGAAACTTCAATTAACAAACTGAAGATAATAGGCGATAGCTGATCAGACATAAAAGAAAATAATTCGAACTAGAAAGCACATTTCTGCTATGTTTTCTCGCAGTCCGAAATATTATTAAACAGTCAGGAAAGTGTAGGAAAGTCAGTGAAGGTAATGCAGAAAATAATTGTGTATAGATAATTCTTGAATGGTAGGAATGTTCATTGAGTTGTTCTTCTGCGACACTGCCAGAAGCTATCAAATTATTCCTGAGACTTCAGACAGAAGTATGAGTATGATGACAGTATCTCGGTATTATCTGAGAGAAAGCATTTGTACGCTCCTTAACTTAAAGCTGCTGCACCATCAATAAGTTCTATCTAAAACATCCCAGTACCAGAAGTACTTCTTGCAAATTTAGATGGAAAGAACCTTGCTAATCATGGAACAAACGGAAGCATCACGGAGCCAATAATGACTTTGGCTGATCTTTTCGGTCACTCGTACTGCCATTGTAACCGGCAGCGAATATTTCAGAGCAAACTTGTTGAATGAAAAGGTTGACGGACAATATAGTGGACGAATTGAATGGTTTTGAGAAGTAATATCTGGTAGACCCTGTGAAACATTCTAATATTAATGATAAATACAATATTCAAAGGAGTCTTCACTTCAAGGCTTTTTAATTGATGTGATTAATAATCTTTGGCACTTTTTCTTGGTCTTGTCCGATGTATAATTTAATTATTGTTAATAGTTGGTCCGTGCAACAACTAGCCTACTCATTTACAAATTTTCATTATTTATAAAACTCGAAAAAAGACAATACCCATTTGCAGAATATTTCATCACGTAATGATGTTCCGCAAAAAACTCGCGCCAGAAGAGGTGGTGGATAAAGTGAATTCACAAAACTCGGATAATAGCCGTTCTCTGCTAATGATAGAGACTGACCTATACAAACTGATAACAATCAAAATTCGTTCTCAAGTAGCATATTTTCTGTTCCAGCAGTTTCTTATGTTACTCCAAAATGTTCCTACCATCATGAATAAACATAATAATATTTCATGCTGTTTTTCGTATTAATTTAATGCTTGCAACACAGACAGTGTCTTGTGATACGCTGAAAATGATAATATCATTTAGAATTACTTAAATAAATCTACCTTGATAACATGATGATAGAGCAAATACGCATGTCGAACCAATATTGAGCATCTCAAAATGATCTGTAGTGCAGGTAGTAGGACCTTTAAAACCTGTACGGCAGTTTGCCAATATCAATGGTATCGCCATTGGTGGCATTGAGTGAAGCTGTGAAGGCAACAAGTAAATTGAACGTTGATCAACGAATTCAGTCTGTCCAACATCGATCAGGTACATCTGAGAATGATTAAGCATTGTAAACTCTCACATAAATCTCTTGACAATTAGCTGAACTTTTTGTTTCTACTATATATATAGACCATAACCATGTATATATATATCACTGTAATACAAATATATATATATATATATATTTGTATTACAATGATCTGTTCGGAAAATTCAAATCACCTAATGAAGAAGCTTGGTACCTAATTACGGAAATTATAGACCATAAAATGATTGCATGGAACGATCCAATAAACTGATCTTCAAGTTCCTTTCATTTCACTCTTTTAGCACTACTGTGATTACTGTGATCACATGTCTGTAAACTCTTCGAACTATCTAACAGATCAGTCTGCCCATTAATCAGCTTAATCTACTTATTATCTTCCGAGACTATCTCGAAACGGAAATATCTGCTTTTGCGTTCGGCCTTTGCAAATCTTATTTTTAAAGACATTTTTAAGTTTGTTTTGCCAAAGAGACAAGCAAGAGAAGCAAAGAAGTTCAAAAAATAAAATTCCACTTTTTTTTATTGTAACAAATATGACCTGACAAGCCAAAAGAATTAAAGGAATTTGTATTTGTATTTTTATGCGACTTTCCAGATATTATTTTAATACATACTATGGGTGTCTTTCTAAAATAGGGTAGTATGAAAATAATAAACAATTAAACTTGTTTAAAGGATGATGGAGCGCATGTCGGATTTCTTAAGATGTGGAGAAGGGAAGATTAGTAAATAGTGATCGATTTTACACGCAGATTTTACTCTGGATTCCCATATCTCAGGAATAATAATAGAGCTCAATTTTTATGTCTATTGGCTTTTTGCAACAAGACTGAGGAAAGAGAAGTGATGCAAAATCAGCACAGATTTCCTGACATCTGAAACCAATGTCACCACCTCTGTGTTGACATAGCCTTTAAAATTTTAATGAAGAGTAGACAATAAAGACAATAAATTAGAAAGCTATGTTGAAGAAGCGTTATGAAGGATCGTCATGCTGAGACATTTGAGATTCTTGATAGCCACAATCTTTACCTGACGAATTCAATGTATAAATTTAAGGTTTCAAACTGTTGAGTAGAACTATTTTGACAAAAATTTGCTAGCAATTAATAACATGAGAAAAATTAAATATATTGTCCATTGTTATCAAAATTTTGGAAAGATGGTAGCAAAGAAAAGAGTAAATAATTCAAAGGTGTTCCAATCATTTTATACTAAATATGATAATAGAAGTAAGAAGTAAGCCAAAAACTAAATTGATGTAGTATTTTTCGATTTAGGAAAGATACCCTAGTTAGTTAGGATCATCTATTCCCTTAATAGTAAAGTATGGTTTTAACAAAATGAAATGGTCTTGAATAGAAGCATTTAATTTGTTTGTAATGAAAAATTTTGTAAGTTTAAAGAAATCTTTCTAGCTAAGCATAAGTTTTTTCCTTACAAACAACCAAATAAATTTGAAGTTTTTTAACTTTCAGAAAGATAAATACTTATTGGCAGAATAACAGATGTTCAATAGGATGGAAGTGAAGGTATTTAATAACAGAAAGAAGAAAAATGGTACAAATAAACTAATGGAGATATTATATGCTCAAAAGTATTCAAATCATTTAAAGAAAGAGAAGGGAATTTTTAAAATTTCATTTTAACGGAATTAAATTAGAGATAGATTAGGCTACTGCCGAGAGACGAACACTCATCTAAACATGGTGAAAGTAATTTTGCTCAGTAAATTTGCTAAGCAGTGACTACATTTTGAAACGACCATTTATTCATTTGCTGATTGTTTAAATTCCTTTTAAGCTTAATAAAAACGAAAAACGACATCAACCTGCCACTGAGTAGCCATCTGCCAGTTGAAAAACATGTGAGCACATACACCACGAGCCAAAACGTTACTTCCTTGTCGACGAATTAGATAGACTCCACCTTAAATAATACCTGAGATCACTAATATTCGGAATTTTGTACATTTACTGAGTGAAAAATTATAAGGAATTTGTTGTCATTACTTTTTGTCAGGAACTGAAAGAAGTTGCTTGTTCTAACACAAGAAAAAACATTGAAAGTTGAGAACAAAGTGTCAAAAATTCTGAAATTAATCCATTCCTTTAAAGATGTTTAAAAAAAAGAAGCAAGGAAAGGTGAACTAAGATTTTCTGTTGCTTTCAATTGGGGATGAAAAGAAAACATCAGAAAAATAAATTGCCACCGGAAATTTTGAGAGTGAAATTATTGAAGCTACTGAAACTGTTAAAGATGTAGAAATAGTTTCCAGCAGCTGCTAGAGTTTGGCTAAATTCCAACTAAATTAGAAATAATAATAACAAAGACGAAAATTGAAATTACCAATATTAATTTTACTTGGTGTCGCAGGACATAAAACTGATTGTCTAATTTCGAACAAAAAATTTTCCAGCGCACTGTAAATTTCATCTAGGTTTTGTGGTCTTACGTATAAGCAATTGTCTTTTCGATTTACGTGGAGAGTAATTCCTTTCAACGGATAATCATACGGTAGCATATGGCGTGGATTGAAAATGACATTACAACGTAACTTCAACAGCACTGAAAAAAGAACTAGTTTTTGTTCTTTTTTAATTTCAAGCAAGTTGAAAATTGATACTGCAAAAAAATTTGCTTTTACTTCTATTAGCAATTTTCAGTTCAAACTAACAAAGAAAATTGGAATCAGTCATTATAATATTAGTTTTCATGTTGAATACAGGTTATCTCCATAAATTCTAATTCCAACTTTTGACTGCTATTGCATTGAAGTTTATGTGACTAATAAACAGAATTATTTCCTGGTTTTGCTGTAAGCAAAATGTGCTATCATTATCTAATGATAAAAATTATTCGAAGATTTTTAGAAATGTTAATTGTTTTGAAATATCGAACATACCCATCCTTCTTGGATATTCACTTCCGGATTTAAAAACAAGGTGTGAAGGTAAGATGCAATTGGACGTTTCATGATTTTTTGAATTGCAATTCAAGCAGCCTAACCGTTCTGTGCATGGACTTATCGGAGAGTGCTGATGACCCTTGAAATGGCACAAATTTTCAACCACAATTTTCTAAGATTTTAAATCATTTGCAAATCAAATTTTAAATTTTTTTGCAGCCTTTGAGAGAAAAAAAAAATAAGTGGAAAAGAATTGTTTAGCGTCAGATACTGGAACTGTTTTTTGCGCAGTACTGACAACAATATTTAGCTACGGAACTATCAGGAAATAATTTTGGTGATCTAAACAATTCCGATGTTTCATAAATAAAAGGGATTAATTAGTGGTTATTCATGTTTTCTTATACAAATTTGATGAGGTAAAAAGAAGTTGATTAACTTCAGAAAATGTAAGAAGAACAAAAATGATCTGAATAAACTTAAACAAGTTTGATTCCTGATGTTGAACTTACCTGATGAGGGAAGGTGTCTTCCATTAATTCTTCGATCCACAGAGCTCGGCCACCTGTTTTTGATAACATTGCAATTTTCTTAGAATGTATTATGCGACTGATCCAAAAATGTTGCTAAAATATGAATGATATCCTGAAATACAAAACTCCAGAAGTTTACAGAATGTGTTAAAATGAATTGGCATTGTGTTTGCCACCCAAAACTAGACGACCTTTAAGAACTTTCCGAAAGTTAAACCGGAACTACGGCAGTAGCAACTAAGACATGTATTTAGCCTGAAGTAACCAAGATGGTGTATATCTAGCCTGAAGTATAAACAAAGTAAATGCTTGGGAGAAAAGTTCTTTAGTAAGTGATTCCGTGTGATCATGCACTCTTTCTCGACCAATGCATTGACAGATGCAAATCTGTCAGTGATTGATGGAGAGTTACAGAAGCTACTTGATAGTTTTTTGTTACTTGAGATAGATAGGAGGATGAAAAAAGGGAATTAATAAGGGAATAAATAAGGGAATAAGAATGGATAAAGGAATTAAAGAATGGGACCAAGTGTTTGGAAGAACTCTGAAATAAAATTGCGCCGCAATTTGATAAACGAGATTTTAATATTGATCAGGACTGTTTAGCATGCTAAGTGAATTTTAAAAATTTGCATAATTTTTCAAAATCTAATGAAGGAGCCTGACATCAGAAAAAATACTTGAAAACTTGCAAAAATGAAGTGGAAAATTCACTGAGATATTAAAATTTTGGTATGGAACTTTCAATAAATTTCTACTTAAACTGAAAAGATCAAAAATATCACTATTAATACATTTTGCTACTTCACTTCTCTCAGTGTTTTTTGTCTTACACATCATTTAAAAAATTTTTAAGATATCGGGAAGGGGCACGAAGTGTTAATATATTACATCTTCCACTTCTCAGGAAAAATCACCGCTGGATAACAACTTGAGTGATGTTGGCTTCAGTAGTTTTATTTGATGCTCTTATGAGCCATTAATTCATCGTTAATTAGCAATTCTCAACAAGAAAAGTAATAGATTGGCCATCAAAAATAAAGCCCAGAAATAAATTAATCGCCATATATTATGCAAATGCAATCCCCGCAGCTTTTTATAATCCAATCAAAAATTTATTTGCTCTCTATAACCGGTTTAAAAGTTCTGAACATAAAGGCAGCTGGCACATACGGAAATTTAGCACCAATTTTATGCAGAATTTAACTAATAACAAAATATTGATTAGCATTAAATTTTACGGAATAAAAAAATGCTTGTAATGACTAAAAAAATCCATGGCCTAGCATGCTCCAATCAGGAATGTTCTATTCATCAATTTATTGTTGTTTTTATCTTTAATATTAATGCAAGAAGTCAAATATAATTTTTCATAACCATGATGATCGAGGCAAGGAAAAGAGTGTCAAACTTCCGAATCATAAATCATGGAAATTAAGAAAATAATTTCACAATCTTTCGAAAAATTGACAGCAAAGAAATACAAATGATAACTTTAACTAAATTTAGTTGCATTTTAGTTTTTCAAATCATTGTTACATTATTCAAAGAAGACAAAATTAATTCTGTTCATAAGAGGGAACGATTATCAGATAATCTAACTTGGTCTCGAATGTATAATGAGGGAACTGTTTCGTTTAAAACAAATTAAAGAGCGTTTTTCAAAAATAAAAGATGAGAGACCTCACTAGTGTATTTTAGATGGAACTAATGAAACTTTATGTGAGGACAGCTTCTGAAAGCGATGAAGTAATAAGAATAATCAGCCCTTTTTTACTCTATCTCTTTCACGATTGTTCCTGTTATTTTTAAGCAAAGGAAATTATAAATGCTGCAATTTCATTCGTAGGATAATGAAGCATAGATTTTTGAGACTACGTAGCAGCCTGAGGTCGCTTTATGATAGTACTCAATTTAATTTTTCTAGTTTTGCAAATTCAGCTATTCGATATTTGGTTTTCTCGTTATATAGATTATTTAGTCTTAACGGTCCATTAAAAAAGTTCGATTCAATTTATGAAGGTCAACTGAACTACGAGACTAGTATCTGGAATGGTGCAATAACACTCTTTAGTAGCAAAACGAGACGATTGCTTTTACACTTTCAGTGAGGTTTAAGTTTCTTAGTGTTGTTTTTTTTCGCAGAGATTCATAATTTGTTTGATTTTGCTTAATGACAATTGTTTTCAAGAAGAAACTACCAGATGGCGATTTTATTGAGCATTTAACAGCTGGAACAAGAATACAGATTTCTGGTTCAGTTCGCAGTTCCGTACATTTATATATATTCTTTTTGACTGAGAAAAATTTTCCGGTGCATCCTAAAATTAAGACTCTGCTTTGCTTCTTGCAAATAAAAAGTTTCAGTAAAAATTTTATCTTCGCAAACTGTATTATTGCTTGGTATTACATTATCATTAGCTAATATTATCTCGATGGATAGTTTTATCAGCCCGTCAACTTATTTTGTCAACTTACAAATAAATTCCAGAGTTTGGAAATCTTTAACATAGAATCTTGTGATAGAAGAATTCAGGGTTTCCGGATCAAGAAACTTTCTGATTCCAACTCCTATCCTAGAACTCATCATTCTGACATTTCATTTATTCATGCGACCCAAATTTCAAATGTTTTAAAGAGGCATTTCATTTTTCAAGGTTTTTTTTGTTAACATAATTTTAGTAATATCAATTTCCAACAAGGCTGTTAGCAAACTTATTCACTGCTAAATAGTCGCTTCACAAACTCTCAATAATTGAGCAAATTGAGTATGATAGATAGGATGGAATGAGAAAGAAGGTTTAGTAGCATGATGGAAATTTGTTTTCAACAACCTTCGAATTGCATCTAGCTAGTGGATATAGAGATCTTCTATCTTGAAAAGTAAACTTCGTGCACAGTCTACCTTCTATAAAAATTAGTTTACTAAGCAAAGTTGCTCGAAGCGCCATGATTTCAATCAGAAAGGCTCTGTTTCATTTCAACATCCAATAATTTATTGGAAAGAATTTTCAATTTCATCAAAAAATTGACTCTAATTAGGGCAACAAAAGAGATTAACTAACTATTAGTTTGTTGCTTGTGTTTTCCACTTCGTCTTGTTAATTTAAAAAATCTTCCTTTCCTTCTGGGAATAATCCTACAAAGTTCCACTAAATTGTTTCAACTTTCCAAACTTCTAGAACAGATTTATTATTTTCAAAATATCATTACTACTTTAACGAAAGATTTATCTCCATATGTGGTTTACTGCAATTTGAAGTCTTCAGTCAAACAAAATAGAAATTTCTGAAAATTTCACTTCATTTTAACCTTTTGAAAGGCATTTGTTAATTTGTTTTCGAACTTTAACTTTTTTCTAGAAAGTACAGCTTAATTAAGTTGAAACTTTGCATTACAGGACTTATTCATCGTAAAATAAGTCAATTTATTAGAGGCAGATTGATTCTTCTAAAAACGCCTATGTCCAGAAGTAGCTCTAAAACTATGTCATTCTGTTCCACTTGAGGAACAGCATTCTAACATACTTGTGATTAACTGTTTAGTTGAAAATAAGTTTCGATTACCATAGTACATTGTTTATTAAATAAATGCCTCTTTCAATCATTAAAAAAGACATGTTAAGTATTGTGCTAGATAGAAAGTTTCATTTGCAAGTTCTGAAATTCCAACACCGTGGAACTTTACGATAGTCTCTATTAATGTTCCGTCGATATTGAAAGCAAAAGCGGTAAAGGTTTTATTTTAGATTTCATTTAAAAACTGCCTCTAGTCAGTCTATTCTAGATAAGAGAGAATTAATGAAATTAAAGATCAAGGCGATGAAGCCGACTTTCACTATTATGGCAAATGATTGATGATGTGCTATACAATTAAGGGTCAGTTCTTGTCTCTTATAAGCAAACAAATGAAGTACACATGTCTCCGTAAATTTTATGTGGTAAAAGTTTAAATTAAACCTTTGGACTGATTTTCACTCAAGCTTTGAATAGAATTTGAGTTTTTTGGTGTTTAAAAATGATTTGGAGATAAAATAACCGATGAAACTCTTTTCAAAATTTCTATTTTTCAGAAGTAGTTCGAAATTGTACTAACACTTGATTACATTTTTATGCTTGTGCTGAAAAATACTTTTATTTTAAATTGTGCTGATATTTTTGTTTAATTTTCTTTTCCCATTGAATCTCTCGGAGTTTTCTACGAGCACGTGTGATCCTGGAATTATTCGAGAATTCGGTCTATCAAAATTACTTTGGAGTATATTTATTCCACACTCCAACACTGCGTTATTACAATCAGCTTACATGATCATATTTTGATAGCATTCTAACATATTTGTACATTTGAAACGTAAATTTTTTTATCAGTTAGGATAAATTTATTGTTACTTTATTTGCTATATTTTTCTTTCGTAGAAATATTCAAAAATACATTTCTAGTAGATATTTGTGATCGAAATGTTGCATTTCATTCGAATTACACAAAACCATTTAAGAGGTAAATGAAGTATGAGCACCGATTGTTCGTTGGATTCATAGCAGTGAGAGGCGACAACAAATTTATTGAACTTTAGTGCAAACACATTCGTCTTTCTCTTCCGATTTTTTCAGCATTTCTTGTTATTGCTTTCCTGGAAAGTACTTTAGAAAGTTATTAGTCCTTGCTAAGAGCTTTTCACTGGCTGAGTTCTCTTTTTGGTCAAAAAGCATCAAGCTGTTATATATATATATATATATTTTATGCGCCAATTTGTCATAAATTTCAGGCACAGGCTTTCTAAAACGTTTGCGAAGCTGTGGCGGTTTTTAGAATACTTTTCATGACGAAAAACTTCTTTAGGCTAATAAAAAGAATGCTAGAAAAAGATAGATCAAATTAAAAAAGACGTCTTGAACACAATTTGAATTAAGAAAATATAGCAAAATTTAAAATTCATCGATTCATTGACGTGAAAATTTGAATTAAAGAAGTTGTGAAAAACGTATTTAGTAATGAGATAGATATAAGGAGTGTTGCAGTCCTTTCCTTAATATTGGAGTTAATTAAAACACGGAGCAGCTTTTATGACGCTGCAACTTACCTCCAACTAACTATATATGGGATAAGAGTAATTTACGTTTAAATCTATTCTGTTTTATAACAAGAACATTTTAAGGGATAATGAGAAATAAAACTGGAATGGAGTCGTCCACAAGCACTGAACTAATGTATAATGTACAGTATCTGAAGTACTGTGACATGATGTCAAAGTGATCATTGTTTCTTGATGATGGAAAATATCCGTCATGTGCAAAAACCTAAAGGAAGAAAACTTACAAAAGAGTATTTTCCTAACGATATGTTCCAAGTTGTTGGCTACTTTGTCTCTTCACTTCATGTACCTGATGCTGGCACGCTGGAAGAGCTCGAGAAACCTTTCGTAATTCTCGTGTCCAGAAATATCTCAGCCTGTAGTTGGAATTGAATTTTCTTCCTCTCTGTTCGCAACAGTGAGCTGTTTAAAAATACTTTTTTGAGGAAATGAGAAGTTAAAGAAAGAAAGTGAGAGGAGGCGCATTGTGTGTGTTCTGTTGTGGGTATGTATGGAACAAATTGGTAAAGTTTTAGTTAAATTGATAGCAATTGCTCAAGGGAATACTGTACAAATAGCACTAGCAGAAAGAGGAGTTAAAACGCAGCAGCCATTTAATTTTCGTAGTTGGGGAAAGATCCTTTGAGTGGTTTGGTCCTCTGCCAGATCTTATCAATCCTTACCCCAAACAACTTCTACTATTCAATTACTGCAAGTCTACATTTAACCTCTTTTACTTCATTTTGGTGTTTCTTATGCTTACCTGCTTCATATCAGTATCATCCATCTATTTTTTTACCTGAACAAATTCAATCCCTATGATAATTACCTTATTTAATTGTCAATTAAATGGTTTCTTTTTTTGTCATCTAGTACCAAGTTAGCAAAACCACCTCTAACATAACAAATAATGCCTTGATACTAAGTATGATTTATTTCTGAAACGTGAACTGCTTCTGTAAAAAGGATCTCTTTATGTCTCATTTATTTATCCTTTCGCCATTCCATTACACTTATCTATTGGGATTCACCACAATTTATCTTTTATCCGTTAATTGCTTATTGCATTCCTTTTAGTCTAATTTTAAGTGGTGTAATGAATAAGACCGAAAAATATAACCTTAAGACTCAAGAAATATTTTTAAACTGCTAATAGAAATTACTAAATTTGCTCATTTCAGTAACTGCAGCCAACTCCAAAATGTGTAATTGCCTTTTTCGAATTCATTATAGTGTATATCTCAGACAATTTCACTTTTAACTGCATATATTTATTTTATTTCAGTACCTCCCAAAGTACTACTATTCTTGTTTCTATCGAAGCAAATATGCCAAATTGATGGCCACCCGTTTGCTCAAGAACCAAAATCTGGCACAATTCCAGGGTAATAGCTTTGCTGATGGAAGTGTTTTTAGATTATTTATAAGTTTTAATAATCAAAGAGAATCCAGCATTTAAATTTTTTATTGAAAAAAAAACCTGCATATAATCATTTTTCATACCAAATCAATGAAACTTTTAATCTATCACAATAAATTTACAAAGATTTATTCAATCAAATATCTGCTTCTTATAAATTGATATTGTGATTTATTATTCACTTTAGAAAAAATTCAACAAAAAGAAATTAAATATAATCAATAAGGATTCTCGAAGAACCTATCTGACTTAATTAAGTTGGTAATATAATTAGACATCGCCATTTTTCAAAACCGTCAGTAATACTGAATAATTAGTTTTAAACTCGACTTCCTGACCATCTGTTTGTAAAATAAGATATAAAATGCAGTGTCTACATTTACTCATGCATTTATAGATTCGATGCTAATTTATTTCCAACGATTCAATGTCTGTTCGCAATAGTGAGACTGACATGATTTGCGGCACCAAATATGCAAAATGCAATATTTTTTGACTGTAATTAAATTAAAGGAAAGCAATGTTTGGTGTAATTATTTTGCCACTACCACTTTTCTTTCTTTTTTTTGTGAATTTTCACTTGTATTTATTTGTTTCATTACATGTATAATTTTTGTTGAGATTAATATTCGTTGTCTTTTTCAAAAACAAGAAACATTAAACAATTTCTTTGCTTGATTTTCGGAGCTCTGTTAATTTAATAGCAAAAAACTGTTCTTTTTCATCTTACCTTCGCTTTACTCTTAAATTCCTAATTAGCAGTGTTGCTATTTAAATTTGAGAATTACATTCAAACTGCAAAGAAGATGTACTGCAGTGAACTGAATTAGTATCTTCTGCTTCATCAAGAAGGTGCTAAAGAAATTCGTTAAAGCAGTAATATTCTGTTCATAAAAAATAATTCCGCTTACTTTATGTTTTAGAAATTATGAACATGAAATGAGTCTTATTTTCAGAATCAGAAGGCTTTGAAGGAGTGTTAAAAACAGATTCAGAGGTTGTTGTGGATGCAACGATTACAGATTCTGAATATTTGGTAGAGGGGTGCGTGGAAGAAATGTGCATCGACTCAGGGTCCGGTTTATGCCGCTTAAGTGAACTAACTTCCGCTCAGCTTGGCTTCACCAGACAATTGGTGCACTTTTTTTAAAAGTTTCTGAGTGCCTGTAAGAATAGCTTCTTTCATATTTTCTTTGCTAAGTAAAAAAAAAAAGTATTTCAGTTTAATTAGCTTAATCATCTTAAGTTTATTGAGTCCATAGAAACGTTTCCCATAAAATCGCTCGATAACAATCGACCTGCGAGAAGCACACCTAATTTCTGTTAATTTGATTTGATATAACTTAACTAATCACACATTGTAATTAGCTTACAATGCCCTGTACAGTGCTGCACCACAACTAATGATATATTATTTTTCTGAGATGTTATGACACTAAAAAGCCAAAGTGTATAATTTCAGGTTCATAATATAGCTCTACCGCATATCAGTCTCTTACTTGCTGCTATATGCTACATCATTGTGGGCAGTTTGTCCTTCACGGCATTTTGTTGTATTGATGATCAAAGAGAGGTAGATGGCAGTGTATTGGCTGAGTAAGCTTAAGTGAAATTTTTTACCCGCTTTGATAGGATGCTTCAAATTCCAAATTATTTCATTTATGGCCATGTGGGAAGTTCTTAAATTTGAAAATCTGTCGCTTGCGATGAGATCGTTTATGTTGGGTATGAGAGGATGGAAAATATTACTTGGCTTCGGGATTCTTAGAATTTTACCTCAAAGGCAGAGGGACTGCGGCAAATTTCAGAATGAAAGAAAATTTTATTGCCGAAACAATTCGACCTCGTTCAATGAAAGATCGAAGGGCAGACCTGGAAAAATCACTGGATAATTATGCGGCTAAACTTCATAAAACATTCGAGAAATACATCCACCAATCATTCCTGCGAAGGCCAAAGGCACTACTGTCTCTTTTCTAGTCGTTCATTAAAAAATTTAGAAGTGAAAAGTAGTTTGAGCATATTTTTACAACAAATGTAGCGGAACATATATTCACGACTTTTCTTACATCTAATGATTCGACGATAACATAATTTAGTAAATATAGAATTTGAGATATTTTCGAAACAATTTATATTTAAGAGATTAAGATTATTCATAAAAAGCAAATTAATTGGTACTGATATGCAATCTTTCAGTTTATTTCTTTTAAAAATTTTTTTTAAGATGAAAAGACTGCGCGGAAAGGAGGAATCAACATCAAACATAATGTGGAATTTGTTTTTTGCGGCAACAGCACTGACATCTATAGGTGTGCTTTTCTAATTATGATATATTTTACAAAATCTTAACTTTTCTAAAAGTCCTTTGTTACGTCCTGAAGAATTAGAAAAAAAATTAAAATTTGCATTTTTTTTTTGGAATCGATTTCGTAATAAATAAAAACGTTTATTTGGATGCTCATTACTTTTCCGGAAACAATAGTTATATTCAGGATATGCGAATAACGTTTCGGATTCGTATTTTGCCCGTCTGTTTATAATTATCTATATATTCTTCGGTATTCCACTTTTTCTCATTACATTGACTGACTTAGTAAGAGTTTTCTCATTTAAATGCTTTGATCATATATATAATCAGCTGTTTGTTGGAATAAGATTTGAACCAGATATTTATCCCATAGCCCATCACTTTCATAAATGTGAAGCCAAGATTTTACGATTTCACTGTTTTCTCTATTTTCAACACATGACCTAAATCATTGAAGCATAAAAGTATTTGATAACTAAATGAACCAGTGAAAAGTTCAATTAGTTGTCAAACACAACTTGAGATAAAATTCTCATGTCGAATTACTTACTATAACTAGAATTTTTTTTCTTCAAATCTGTATTTGCAAAAAGGACTAACAAAAAAGTGTTTAGACTCGCTAAAAATTCAAATCGTCAAAACTTCTTTCACGTTTTTCTGCTTGTAAATGCAAACGAAAAGTAAAATTTCAATATACTTTCAGGCCAAATTTTTCACCGAATTTATCAATCGGACATATGCAGAAGTATTGAAATATAAAGTTATTACAAGTCGTAAACTTAAAAGTCGTTTCGAAGTGCCAATAGATAAAATTATTGTCGCCGGTGGCGAAGATGAAGTATGATAATTTTGCTTAAATTTAAATCAGTGCTCTTAATTTATCTAAAAATTGTCGCATTTCATGAATGACAGGATCGCTCTGATTTATTAGAAATCCTACTACGAAATAGAAGAAACTATAACAGTCAGAAAAGACATGACGAATTTCTTTTCATGTTCGCTGAGCAATTATATATTGGTTAAGAATTCTGATCTTTCTTTCAAGGTAGCAGAATTCCTATGGGCTCATTTGGAAAATGCACACTTTGTTGAAGTACCTTTCATTGCCATTTATATTTTATTGTTTGTGTATGTAATCGCAGCAAGTTACCTCATTTCATGGATTGAAGGATGGAGCATTTACGATGGATTTTATTTTGTTATCATCTCCATGCTTACCATTGGTTTTGGAGGTTCCTTTCATCGCAATCGTTCTATTTTAATTAATTATTCCGGATTTGAATTTATAAATGCCGAAAAAATATCATTTCAGACTATAGCCATTGTGTGCTAATGGGTCAGATGGATCAGCTGACTTACCAAGTCTTTCTCTATTACTTTTCCCTTCACGCCTAGTAGTCTTTGGATACCTAACGGTTTTAGGATTGCGATCAACTTGTGGTTCATGAAACAATTATGAACTATTTCAGATTTAGTACCTCGAAACCAACCGTTCATATTGCTCACATTGCTGACCATATTATTTGGGTTGATCTTAGCTACAACATTTATTGATGTAGTAGGTACCTACTACATAGACCGACTACACTTTTTTGGACGTAATCTTGATCTTGAGGTAACTTTTTTAAACTTTTTTTGAAATGATTTTAATATGCAAAGGCAAGCTATATCATAGGAATAAAAGAAAAGATCAGATATTGAGTTCCTCATTTTCTATTGCTTTTTTAGTTAGATGGTTGAGGTGGGGTGGTGCGACATTTTCTAATATGAAAAGTTTAACAAACGGTTGATTAACAAATTAATCGTAGGATTCACTTGAATGGCTCAAAAAAGTGCAACAAAGACGTTTGATAGCAATGAAACGTGAAGCAATGCGTAAACTGTTCGAAACTGTTGCTGCACTACAACATATGCATATCGGTAATGATTTAAAGCACAACATTGAAAATTGAAAATTTTGAAATTTTTTTTTGAAAATTTTTGAATTTTGAAAATTCAAAAAAAAAAATTTTGAAAAAATTTGAAAAAAAAAAGCTTTGAAAATTGAATAGCTTTGCTACTGACATTAACCTTTGACTCAGTATAATTTGACTGGAACAGAGAGAAGTAAAACGTTTGCAATTACAGGTATTGTTTTAAGAAAAGAATATTTGCAGATTTCCGGTTGCAGCAAAGTGGAACCGACCTGAAAGGATCTTTACTGATGAGTACATTATACTAATATATTTCTCCTTTGTTACTTTTCTGATTTTAACAACTTTATTAATGAAGAAATGAAAACTAGTATTGATGGCAAGTTTATTAGGAAAAAAAAGTTATCTAAGCAGAGTTTTAGCAACTTTGCACAGTCCATCATTTCTTTTGAGCATTATTTTGCTTTTTTCTAGATGCTCCGAACCCTCCGCGAAATTTAAGAGTAACTGATTCCACAGCAGATTCAATAGCTCTTACATGGGATCCACCACTGCATGATAACGGAGGAAGGGGCTTCTGGTATACGATCGCTTATAGAATAAGGTTCTTTTCCTTTTTACGCAAATTCATTACATTCCTATGGCACTAATTATTTTCCTGCAGTTATTTCATAGCTAACAGTTTTAGAACTCCTCGAAGTCGGAATAATCCAGCAACAGTGATTGAGTTTATCACCAGTGAGCAGTACGTGGTCACGGGCCTGCGTTCCTTCACTCTTTATAGATTCTCGGTTGCAACAACAACCAGGTTTGGAAGCAGCAAACCCATTACATGTCATGAATACACAGGTGCATTGAAGTGCTTCAAAACTTTTTTACATTCTTCACATTTAGCTGCTTGGTTAATTCTGGCTTAAATAATTTGAATACCTGTTATTGTAGTAAGGAGATTAGACAGTTTCTGTATTGAGCAGATGGTATGAAAAATTATCAAATTATTGAGCTCTTCTCTGAAATTTGATTTTGAATTATTCTTGAAAACTTCAGAACCGTGCACTGTACCACAGTCGTTATCGCTGGTGGCACTAAGTTGTGAAACAGCAACGTTTGTTTGGGATGCTCCACATAAAAATATTGCACCTGAGGTGGAAATCTTGCTTCAAAGCTCAATTTTTGCTTTTTTCTTTTTCTTAGGAGATTAAATCCATTCTGTTTAACGAGAATTTAATAGCAGCTCTAAAAAGAAGTTAAAGAACTAAATTACTGCTTAAGCTGCTTTAACTTACCCTTGGCGTTTAATTTCAGCTATTTTTCTAAAGTTCTTTTTTTTTTTCAATTAATTTATGAAGTAATTTACTTCTCACATCTCAAAAATTATTGAATTAATAATAACTAATGGACATAGGTAACCAACTAATTCCCAACTTGAGAATTTCCTAAGTTTCAAATATATCATTCAAAAGTTTCTTACATATATATATATATATATATAAGTTATGTCCATTAGTTAGTATTAATTCAGTAATTTTATATATATATATATAAAATATAAAATATATTTATATATATATATATATATTTATATATGCAAGAAAAAAATAATGTATAATATGTTAACAATTTTCAAGCGCATTTTTTTTTTTCGGCTTTTAGAGCTATTAGCTTTTTCCAGAGTTACACTGTTCTACTCAGCCAGGAACCAGCGCCTCAATTCCACTCTTGGCGAAGTTATAGTTGCGGTAACAGCAGGCGTTTCACCGTTACGGAACTTCTACCAAATACTAGATAAGTTTAATACTACATCTTCTTTTATGCTACTGTTCGTAGAACTTTCTAAATCTTTCTAATAAAACGCACGGTGCTTTTTTTAATAACTAATGCACATGTTAACACAATTAATTATTTCACAGTAATAAAGGCAATAATAAAGCCTTTTCTTTTTCAAGAAATACTATTCACTGGCAGAATATTTTTTAGGTACATAATGTGTGTTACTGCGGTGCACAATTTTGGCTTAGCAACAATATCAAAAAGTTTACGATTTAAGACGAAGAAACACTGGTTCAGTGAAGAAAACATTTGTCATTCGTCAAACCAAATTAATATACTTCCTAAGACTTCTTTTTAGAAAATCAACTTTATCGCCATGAACACCCACCTCATCTGTAAACTTCTAAATTATGAACAATCACAAAATTAATTTTTCTTGTTAACTGACAGCTACAGAAAAATTGGAAAGAAAGAAACGAGGCAGTAATTGAACAAAAAATTTCCATTGAAACTTCAAATTAATAAATTCGCAAATATCAATTATTTTAGTTTATTCTCAAACTTATTTGAAATTATATTTAAGTATGGGATTACTCGATGTTAACCTTGTTCTATAGTTTGAGGCTTAAAGCTTTCGATGGAAGTTTTTGACTTGTGACTTACTCTCTTACTTTTATTCCTAGTCCCGAAGAATAAATATATTCATTCTAATTTTTCTTCTATTCTATTTAGAGCATTAGAATACTGGGATGAATAAAGCTAGTTTGATATCAGCATTACTAAGACCTAACATTTGACACTGACAGTTTTTGTGGCACCAAAAAAAAAAAAAGAAAAATCTACTTTCTTAGTTTTAAAATATATTTTCAAGATCAGATCACAAATCAATCCATTTATTTGGGATCGAACTGTAAAATTTTTACGTCAATTCGATTTCAAAATAATTTCGCTGATTTGAATATTTCTCCTGGATTCGAAAATTTTTATTGCCTGCCGAAATCAATAGTGACTTAATGATAACCTAACACTAATTTAATGTTGGTTGCACTGGTAAATGAGTGTTCGCACAAAATACAAAATCACCTATATGCACTTGTTCATGACCAGGTTTTTGCTAAAAATTTAACTTTGTTGCTGGTAATTCAGTCAAATTCTGCTATAGTCTCATACGAAAGGCCAACAAGTATGGTGGAAATCTAGTCTTGAGATAGAAAGTTTCCTGACTGTTCTACTTTGAAGTAAATAATCTCCTCTGGAAATAAATTACAGGATTTTTTTTAAGGAAATAAATGAATGCAAGTAAAAAAAAAAGACTAAAGTGAAAGTATTTGTTCAGAAAAGAATAAAGCTTCAGCGAAGATATTTGGCTAATTATTCTTATGTAAAATGCCACTTTAAGTTATTCAGACTGTATAGGTACAGTAAGATCCAGATCTAGGCAAATTTCCAGTGGCACGTATCTGCAAGAGGCTTACGATATTTACACGAAAGATCGGGAGCAGACGAATGTCATTTAGCAATTTATATCATTTCCGGTGTTTCAATCTACCTCATAGTCGGTGATTACGCGCGACTTGTTGCCAACGCTATCCTTACCGCGGTGCCGATCTTACTCACTTATGTTTACCCAGAAGAAAGACCACCCTTCCACAATCTTTTATATTATTGGTGAGTAGTAGTACAAATTTATGTGGTGTTCAGATTTACCTAAATAAGAATAGTTAAAGTAAATGTTTAAATTGGTACTACCATTCAAACCTTAGATAGCACTTCTTCATAATCAATCGATTGATTTTCTGATTTTTCAGAATATTTTTACATCTCTTCCACTTACTTCCTGTTTTCAAAGCTTTAAAAAAAAACTTTTCTATTTCTTTCTTGACTGAAATTTTCAGGCTTATATATGGTATTGTAACAGTGTTTTTCGACCCAGAACTAGAAGATATGAGGAGCTATTATTGGTTGAAAATGTTTCTATTAATTCTATTAATATCTCCTGGAAAAGCAAATATTGTCGTATCAGAGCAACAAGTTTGCACTTAACACATATTTTCTTCTACTTTAGTATTTTCGTTGGTAATTGACAATAACTTTTACTTACAGTTAGTGATTATGAGCATCAGAATTGCATTTTCCTTGACTTTTTTGGGTGCTTTTCTAAATTTGGTAGTTCGAAATGATATTCCTTTGGTGCTTTTTATTACAGTGCTATTCGTTTTGACATAGCAGTCAGTTTTTATGCATCATATTTAAATGAAGCATCAGTGATATGAATAGATCCAAATCAAGATGTAAATCAGTATAAACTTGACTAAATTTGGTATTTCAACGTGTTTACTAATTGTATATTTAAATTTCATGAGATTTCAAAAATTCTTTTTTGAAAAACTGAAAAAATAGGAAGAGACTATCAGTTCGAATAATGATTTAGCTAAGGAAAACACTTTTAATCATTTGTAATATTTTTTTAATCAACGAGAAGAAAAAAATAAACAAGTGGTTTCATCTATGAAGTCGCTAGTGACAGAAAATCAAATCGCATGCCAACAGCAAGCTCGAATCATGAAATCTCGACCTAATGCTGTAAAAGTGTTTGGACCTGTTTCATTAGAGAAAAATCCGATCAAATCTTCAGCTTTATTGGCAAAAACTAAGGTTATTTCTGGAAACGAATCTTGAGTCATGCAGCCTAAAACAGCTAGCATAACGAAAAAATAATTCCCCCAAATTAGCAAAAAAAAAATCAAATTTTGGTTAAAGAGAATGAGGTCCTTGGCATTTTTTGCACAAAAAAAGTTACCTGAACTCAGAAAGAAAATTCTTTCTTCTCCAACAAGACCAACAGTGGGATGCAGGTAAACTCCGTGATTCCATAAAGGAATCCCAAGCTTCCACACCAAACCCGAAGCACTAGTATTGAGACAACGCGAAGAAATTGTCTTTAAACGGTTCAGGGGCCTTTCAAATGAAAAAAATTTCCAGATCCACCAATGTCGAAATCTGAAATTAATTTAAGGATTTCTGGATAATTTTTAGAAGCAAGTCTCAGCCTGAATGAGTTAGAAATTGCTTACTCAAAGATCTTTCAGAATACACCAGTGAAAGTTTTTCAATCTGTTTCTGAATCGCGAACTGCATTCATAAGGAAGCCTCAGCCTGGGAGTTCCAAGGCAAGTGATGTGACACTTATAAAGATCATCCAGACTGCACTTCAAAAAGAAAACAGCCTCAATAAATGAGTCGCAAATTAATATCATTCAGAAAGCTCACTCTCTTTTTTTTCTGAGAAAATCTGAGACTACGCATTTCAAGATGTTCAGAATGCTTCAGCAAAAAACAGAAGAGAGCCCCAGAACAATTTCTTGCAGTTTTCGTGGCTGAATCTTTGCAGGAGCATGAAATCATCTTACTGAAAGGACCTGCATCCTTAGCAGTAAGAAAACATCAAAGTGATCCTGAAATCCTGACCAGCTCTGTTAATAAAGCTGAACATACTCTTCTGGAAAATCAAGAACTTATTGCAATGAAAACATTTGGGCCGAATGAAAAAGTTGAAGGTCGTCTTGATGAAAAACATCAAGCTGTTCAAAGTGCTGAAACTCAGGTAATTCTCTTAAAAATTTGTTTTCTTAACTTCATTTCTATTTTCACTGATGGAACGAAAGTTAATATAGAAAAACTTTAAAAAAAAAAAAAAACTACAAAAAGAACTTCGCTAGTTCAGTAAAGAAATTTTAACCATTCAGTAATACTTCAATGCAATTGAAAAAGGCTAAAAATTATATTTTTCTCCGAATCCTTCAAATAAAGCTTTAAAATATTACTATTTTTCAAAAGCTTGAAGATGACGCTGCAAAAAATCTCAAAATATTTTAACCGTCATACCTTAAATTACTTCGGGTAGTAAATCTCGACCTATACCGCCGAACATTTTCAAGGCCTGAAAACATCTCAAATAAATCTAATCATTAATCAACAAAATTTCCAAAAGAATTGCAGGTCCTGTTATAAAATTACGAGTTTCATCAGTTTTCGTAAGGAGCTCAAAATCTTTCGTAAAAAAATTTCAAATCATTTTGATATCTAGTATTATATTAATACCTCAAAACTCTCACCATTTAGCTTGTTGGAAAAAAAAAAAAGTATCCAGCAAGAAATTAGGGGAATTTCAAATCTCTAAATGGATTTTGAAGTTTGAAATGAAATTAATTTATAATAATTGGCCTTAGATTATTCCTCCGAAGGAATCATACGCAGAAACTGAAATGAATCGGACAGAACAGACGAATAATATTTCTGGGAAGGAAGTTCTCTCCATTCCCAGTACAGGAACGGATACCAAAAAAAGTCATGAGCAGCTTGAGATTTCACAAGATACTCCTAAAGAAGAGTTAAACAAGCTCATTACATGGGTTGCAACAGGAAAAACCATCGTTACTACACAGTATCTACAAGCAAAAAAGGTTGATTTGCTTCAAATTTTTTATTTATTCTAAGCACCTCGAGAATTTCGTTCTTGCTGAGTGTGAAAAGTTTCAAAAAAGTTTGTTGAAGTGGGAGTTGAAATATGATTATGCTGTGAGGAAGAAATTAGAAAGCTTTGAAATATCGAAGGAATTTTAGGTCTTGAAGCAAAATCGAAAAATATAAGAAACTCCCAAACAATTTCACTTCAGCAATCTCTGATATCATGCGCTTAGTAGAAGCGAAACTGATTAGCGAATTATTAACAGCTAATTATTCAAGGCTAAATAACTAATTAACTTCCCGCACCTTCTAAATGGACTTCGCTGAACGGCAATGGTTTTAATAAAATGTGTGGGACTCTAAAATTAACTGGTGCAGATCTCCATAATTAGTTTTCTGTTACTATTTCAGTCTGACAAATCATAATGAAACAATAATTCAAAGAAGAAATATGGAAAGTGCTTAAATTTTAATTATTTATGTTACATAAATCTTTTGGATTTTTCTAAATAATAAAATATTTGAACTAACGAAATGGAAGTTGTAGCCAGAATGAATATCACTGTCAATTTTTAAACGAGGATTTTTCATGGATGTCAAGTTCAATTCGTAGTAAGCAGATTGACAATTGAACTAATGGGTGAAACGACTGTCATAAGTGACAGCAACAGAAGCGAGCATTGTTTTAGAGAAGCACTTGATTCCATGAAAGAATTGAAATTTGGGGCTAGAAAATTGTGAAATGAACTTCCACTTCTGTTCACGCATAAATAAAACTTCGACCGATACATGGGACATAAAATAAACCGCACAGTTCTTTATTTCATTGTCACTTTTGTTTTCACGAATGACGGATGTGAGTGATTCCGACGAATTACGCAATCATTTGCGATCACTTGTTTTTGATCAGGTTGTGGTTGATAGTCGTCGAATGTGCTGATAAGCCAAGTATTGACTGCTTATACATTATGTTACATTGTCACTAATTAAGAGCATTCTTCGATTGTTTTCATGAATGAGGTTCACTGGTGGCGAAAATTACTAAATGATCTACAAATTTGAATGTGGAGAAGTTTGAACATGTTACTAACAGCATAAGGCATTACTTCATTTCATTTAGGACACAATTTAAATTTAAAAATTGTGAAATTATCAATGAGATTTAAATTATTACAAACTTCTTTTGTGTATTTTTGATTAAAATTTCTCATTTCCAATTTTAATTACAGAAACATATGACAAGCAGAGGATTACGATTTTTACGTAGGAAAACAGGTTTAGACGAGTTTAACTTGGCGATTTTCATTGGAGGTGTCACATCTCTCTACTTGATGGCAGGACAAGATGCCCAAATAGTAGCAAATGCCATTCTTACAGTGACGCCAATATTACTTACTTATGTTTTTCCTGCCGAAAAACCGCCTACACCACAACTCCTTATTTATTGGTATATATTACTTGCAAATGTACTGTTTTATTCATTATTTACTTTTAAAATGAATCACTCAAGTGTTGGACTTTCTGGACTAAGTTCCAATTTTCATCATTCTTAGGCCTCCTATGTCGAGGAATGGTAAAATATAATAGTGAATATTTCCAGCTTGATCGTACTCTTTACTACCAGTTTAAATATTCGTTATTTAAAGTTTGAATGGTCATTGTTTATTACTGTGATAGGTTGAAGTCCTTTAGAGACGGACAATCTAGTGAGGGATTACTGAATGAATACTGTACCAGAAAAACAGGTACTAAACAAGTAGCTACTGTAAACCAAGTATCCTTTATTAATTTTTTGACTGACGTTTTCTGTCCACCCATTACTTTACTCAACTTCTAAACGCAAAGTTTCCAGGAGTGCATTTGGTCTACTAACCTTACTAGATCCTAATTTTGAACCAAGAAGTGGCTACTACTTCATTAAAGTAGTTTTGCTTGCTCTTCTTTTCTTGCATCCATTCGATGGTGCTGATCGAATTCTTTGGCACATTCGACTAATTCACAGTGACATATTTAAAGATGAGGTAAAATATCTTTCCTCTTCAGGCAATCTTCTTTCTAACTTCTACAATAGGTTTCCTAAATTATCCTGAAACTGGGTTTCAATTTCATTTTCCAACCTGAATTAGATAAGTAGATCTTTATTACGGCAATAACTTCTGTGGAATGAAAGCAAACAGCCTACGATTCACTATTTTTTTTTTCCTTTTCTTCCTGCATTCTTGATGTTTCTGATGGTGAAAACCTGTAAATTTAAAATTTAAAATGAAACACCAATTAAAAGTCAGAACTTATAGTCAGCTGTAATTCCATTTACCAAAGAAGAACTAACAACAATGAAAGAAAAAGTTGAGAACAAATGGACGCTGCAACCAGAAGCATCTCAAGTAGCTTTTGCCTAAAGCTATTTAAATTATCCTGATGGGGAAGAATGCCACTGTCAATCTTGCTAGACAAGAATTTAGGAAATAAAAAAATAAAGCCTCAATTCATAATTCCAATCATCAGTGATGTTTTAGATAAAATACCACCCTTAATTTAATAATTCATTCAACTTATCTAAGCATTAATGAAGGATTACTTCATTCGAGAAATAAATGATTTATAATCAATCATTATCAGCACTTGTCTAATATACCAGTCATTTCTCTCCTTCTCCATACTAAACACCTTGGACTATCTTCAGACAACGAACACTGAGGTCCAGAACGACCAACTTCTGTACGGTAATGATATTTGTTATTTTTTAACACTTATGTGACATTAAACTTGAAACTCATTAAAAACTAACTGCGGAAAAGAACTATATCCCTGCATCAATTTCAAGAATGAACATTTAGAAAAATAAAAGTGACACTTCAAGAGTGTGGTTTCAAGTTTTATTTTAGTCCAGGAAAGCAAGAATCCAATGTTGTTAAACTCTCAGTTCAGAATTGAAGATCAAGAGTTTACAAGTCCGGGAGGCTTGAGTACAAATTATAGCCCGCATGATCTGCAATTCGAACCAACAAAATACTTAGTCGGTTTGAATCAGTTTGAATAATTAATTCCTCACTTTCATGTCACACTTTCATTTCAACTAGAAATATTAACTACTAAAAAAACTGCTTAATCTCGAATGTCTTCGACATTCCAAAGTCATATATCTTCCACTGGGGAATTTTAGATTCCACAAATCGAAAGTTTTCGAGTGTTATAAATCAGAACAATTCCAGGTTTTCAACGGTCCATATGATTTCGAAAATATAACATATTTCATACGTATTCGTAATACATCAACGAAACATATTGCATACGTCATTAAAAGCAATGCGATACCACGAGTTTTCGCAACTCCACCTTGCGGTATTTTACCACCAAAACAAAAATGCGATATTGCAGTTACCGTTAAGGTGACATAGCAGATTGCGAGGTTTACGAATCCTGTCAAAGAAATCAATTAACATAACATTCTGATGAACAAGCATTACAAGACTGCGACCATGTTATTTTTCAGAAGATGGAGAAATTTGTCGAACAGTTAGTTGAAAAAGACCGACTTGCGTTTGACTATGTATTCTGTTCGCCGGAAACCAAGGAATTTAAATTCAAACTGCTGCAGGTTTACAATTCATCCGTACCCCAATTCCCATAACAGTCTTAAGCAGTTTCAAAAATAATGACCCTATCCGAAGAACATAATTTATGAGAGTAATACCTGATGCGCCGAAAGATGCTGTCAAACGGAGTTTGGAACAACCCCATGCCATATCTCATTAAAGAAGAAAGATATAAAAATTAATGCATCCCTTAACTTTTTAAATTTCTGCCTTTCGTACTCAGAAAGTCTTTGTTTAATGTTTATTTCAGACGGAAATGCGAAGAAGAAAAAATATTTACATAAAGTATAACCCATAATAAATAATTGAAAAAGCATAAGCAGTATGGATTGCACTTTAACATATATTCCTCGGTTTCTATATTGTGTAACACATATATTCTGCTCTAAGCACCATCAAAAGTAGGAAGTGAAAAAATATATACACATGACCGATTTTTTCATACCCTATGGCCTCGATGAAAAAAAGCAAGAAGGCGGATTAGGAAGTAGAATTTGATTTATTACAATCCTCTTGATTTATGGCTGCTTCTATTCACTGAAGCATGTTGTGAAATGTTCAATGCTTGTAAGGAACTCTAGAGGGGAATTTTCAAGTTCTCTTCCTAGACTTCTACGGATGGAACTAATTTGGGACATTTAAAAAATGATTCAAACCAATGCAGTTCTTACAACAAGAGTCCACAATAAAAAAAATGAGTTACAAAGAAATATTCAAATTGCCGCACAATTCAAATACTATTTAAACTCGTAAGATTTCTAGCATGTTTTTATAACATATTGATATCCAGTCCGGAAAAGCTGCCGCCCAATGAACTTGATTGATCTGAAAAAGTTGGACTTACCTTAATGAAAGCAAAAATGATCCTAACAGAGAAAACGCTTAAAGAGATAAACACCGACCTCTAGTATGTCCTTTGATGAGTTTTTCCTCATAAAAGAGTCCGAAAATTTTATAAAGAATGATGATGTGAAAATGCTTAATGAAATCGTAATTAGAATAGTACGTGGAGTACATTTTTTAATTTCTTGCCGTCAGCAAAGCTCAAATTTCAAATAAAATTTCATTTTAAGAAATAAAATATTTACCTCGCCACCTGCTTGATATGCTAGAATGGGATCATCAACAGGTCGAGGCATCGTATGAATATCCCAAATTAATGCTTGACTATCACCACCTATATTAGAAATGATCAGGGGTTTCAAATAAGTAATAAAGACAAGAAACGAATAAAAAAACTGAAGTTAAAAATTTTAAACCTTATACCAAAATTTTCTAAACAAGATGGGTTACTCACCCGCTGTACATATGTGACATGAAGAATGTGGTGCCCACGCCATACCATTTACGCGTCCACGATGATTGTCTAATTTCGCAACAGGTGTACAAGGTATACGTACATCGAGGATGATTACCTGGACGGTTTTGGTATCATTGAAATGTTACTAAACCCTCCTTAGATTTTTATAAGTCACAGTTGCATATATTACGAGTTAATATAATCACGGATGCAAAGCAAACTACCTCAGGCCAATGTAAGTCGAGACAATTATATAGGCAACGACAAACAAGCGTATGTGTAAATAATCATAAAAACAAAAACGACGAATAAATGACCTCTGCAGAATCTTGAACAAATGTAGCAATATAATTGCAATCTTGCTTATTACATTCCAATCGTAAAAGTGGAGCATGTGATGGTTCTTCAAACATAATCGTCGAATGCTCAAGATGGCGTAAATCAAACATTCTTAAACTTCCATCGGCTCCTGAAAATAGCATATTATTTTGATTATACATATATATAATCAAAATAAAATTTTTTTACTATTCCTTTCCCACTACCAGAAAAACTGTAAGAAAAACATGAGTAGGGAAAAGATTTAAAACATACCAACACTAGCAAATATTTCTCGACCGCTTGCCATCCGTGTAAAAGCAATATCAAACACTTCTTTATCATGTGCAATCAGCTGTGTCTTAACAGTGCCCTCCGTTGAACGCGCAACACTGATTGCTTGACCAGTCTGAATGATAAAAAAAAAAATCAATTCGAAATCATTGCTTTTTTTCCATCTTATGTTTTTTATAAGGTATAGAAAAATGTACTTCAACCACAAATTTACAAACCTCGACTTGCCAAATAGTACACGTTGTGTCGATACTTGAGGTACCAATCAGACCAACATCTACGTCATTCCAATCAAATGATGTCAACGGTGCACAGTATTCACTGCTTCGATTCTGAAAACTAAAAATTTCATGCGCTAAAGCAATATTTTTTAACCTCTAGGCATTCCATTAGTATCATATTCGCTGATATCACTAAGCGTAACTTACTACAAAATATTCAATTTGAATTTTTAAAATTCAATCCGAGATTATAACCGGTTATAATGCAAGATTCAAAACAAATTTTCCTTTTTTTTTAAGCTTTAAGTATTTTCATAAACTTTTAACATAAAGCAAAATTCCTGACAAAAAAACATTCGGACAATTTAAAGCAAAAAGTAATCTGAGAAAAGCTTCACTAGTGGATATCTTTCAAGCTTGAAATTTCCATTTTCGATCAAACCTTTATTAGAAATATAACTACATTTACAATTCGAACTAGCTCGAAATTAGCAGTGAAATTAAAACAACCCAAACTTATTCAATCCCACTATCATTACCTACTTATAAACAATAAAGCAACAAACGAAGGTACGTTGTTTAGGAAAACTTCAATCTGGGCACCATCAGCACCACCTACACGCCACAGTCGTAAATAATCTCCAGTTGTAGCAATCAAATCTGGATATATGCCTTTCTAAAAATTATAATATATATATATATTATATCATATTATAATATATATTTTTTAATATATATATTTTTTAATATATATATATATATATTAAAAGTTCGAATATATATATATCATGTAAAGTATTTGAAGAAAAACAACGTCTTCCAGATTTTTTACTGGATATCGTTAAATAAATAAAATTGTCAATAAGATGTGAAACAGAAGTGTGCAATTATTGACCAACTAAATTTCAGTAATTCCATTCCACATAAAAGAAACAAATGGCATAAAAGTACAAAGAGTAAGTGCTCAAACCAAACCTGATCAGGAATCCACATCACCTTTGTCGCCGGATATGGATGATCGAAACTACCACAATCGATAAATTCACCGGCATCTTCATCGAGCTTCACTATTGAAACCTAAAAACATAATTAGACTACTTCTCAAGTTTAGTTTAGTTCCTGGGCATTCAAATCTGATTCGTATTAACTAAAGAATTAAATATTTAATGCACTAGGATGAATGTGCCAAACCTTAAAAATTAAGCCTCGATAAGTTAATTTCATTGGTCCTATGCAGCAGACGTAGTTAATCATGCCTAGGGTTTGGACGAAGAATGCACAGCAAAGTCTAATTTCATTTTTCTTTTAAAGCTATAATGCTAAATACATCCCTTGAATAAATTCATCCGTTTAAATTTAGTTAAGATTTAATATTTCAAAAAGATCCTATTTATGCTTCTGAGTTAGAAACCTTGGGCCATCCAACAAGAACCAAAATGCATCATCAATACAAATAATATTCAAAAAAAACCTTATTATTATATTCCTCAATGAAGCTTGCTAATGCCAAACGAAACTTCTTCGTTGGGTCCGGATGTTGTGACCAGCCAGTAGAGTACAGCGTATGCGGTGCCTCATATTTGTAAACCTCCTTGTGTTTGGAGTTCGAACTGGAGGAGCCACCTATAAAGCGGTTATGAACAGGTATGCTTATAATAAATGGACATATAATTTTATATAAAAGAATGTGGAAATCCTAGTCAATTTAAATATGCTACAAGTTGAAAACCCAGCTTACTGGGTTGATTAGGTCCTATTTGCGCAATTTCATTACCCATAATTTGTTGCATTACGTGAGATAAATGTTGGGTAATTGCCATCAAGTTCCAAGCTCCACAAAAATTCTTACTTCTGTCCTGCAAAAAGAAAAAAAAAAAATGACGAAAAGCTTAAGGAAATGGAGAACTCCGTGGCCAAAGAACATAATTTATTGGCAGTAAAGTATCTAAACAATTCAATAACTTATGCTTTCTGCGCTACTGAACAGTTATTGCAAATCATATATGGTATAAAAGATATCAATGAAAAAATGGTTTAACCAAACCATATGAAAATAATAAGTAGATGACGAAGAATCAACCAAAAAGAAAAAAAAATTTATTGTTTTGCAAAGACTAATGTGAATAATCGAAATTTACAAAAAAAAAAAAAAAAAGGAAATTAAAAACCCTGAAGTTTTGAGTCTCGAGAAACAATAAATAACACCTTTTAAATAAAAACAGAAATATGTCTTTGCAGTGATGCACAAAATGAAAACCATTAAATCAGTTAAAGATAATAATCAAAGCAGCTACTCTAGAAATTCCGTGTATATGTATGGGATTGATATAATTAAGCACAATTACTACCCTTCAACAATAATAAATTTTAATTATTTATTAAATGGTAGTAATTATTATTGAAATGGTATAACTTGATAATCCAATAAAATAATTACTACAACAAAATAAGATCCTAGTAAGATAACGTCCACATGGAATTCACTCCAATAACAAAAGAAGAATTAAAACAATTTAGAATGCTTGGTGGAAACAACAAATCAACAAAATTACATAGGAATAAACAAAACCTAAATAAATGAGTCTTCATCAGAAATTCAAAAATTATTTACCCTTTCAGTAATATTAACATGAACAATTAATTAAGAGGAAGTAAAAAAAAAGGGATAGACAAATGAAGGTGTAGGTCCAAGCAAGGATTTCAAAAAGGGGATCGAATAACAGGAATGTCTAAGATTTGATATTTGATCAAAGCATTCACGAGAACGTCACCGATACTTAGGAAAATTTTATGACAAAAAAAAAAAACTGAAAATAGCGCAAAAATTTAAGTGGCGAAAAGATCGTCTGATGATTCAGAACCGAATGAAATTCAAATATTGTTCAAACTCGTAGAATTTCTAAACACTTTCCAAAACAAATGCAAATCCAGTCTATTTGAGAAGCTGACCAATGTACTTGGTTTACCTGAAAAAAATAAGTAATTCCGCTCTGACTAAAAACAAAAATGCGCAATGTAATTAAGAGGATGATTCTGCATGAAAACCGAAAGCCGCATTTATGAATTCTGCAAAATTTCCTGACATGCATTATTCAATGAAATTAGATAGCATGTAGTGCAATAGGCTTGGAAGAACATAAAATTGGGTAGTCGGCAGACACAGGAATTCAACTTTAATTATTAATAAGTTCGTAAAACACATGTTCAATTCGATCAAGTTTGGAGTGACTATTTATTATTACTGACTCAATCAATTTGTTATGTGTGAAATAAAGAACAAAAGTATATGAAAGATGTTTTTCGCCGACTGGACTGCCAGCTTAAAGCACGCAGAAGAGTTAAATTAATTCATCAGTAGAAGTTTCAAAAGTATTTAATCAGTTCGCTAAAATCACCTCTCCCTCAGCTTGATAGGCCAATATTGGATCTTCAACTGGTCGAGGCATTGGTGAGATGTCCCAAATCAGCGCCTGACGATCATCGCCTAAACTGGGGAATCAAATAAAAAATCAAAGCCAGGGATTTCCGTTGAAATTTTTCTTGAAAAGCTAACAGTGGTTGAATTTTCACGGCTGTTTTAGCTCGAAATATGTCGAAATTCAGCAGGTTTAAAAAATAAAAACCACTGGAATATCCTAGAACTGCTAACCTTTTCAGCATGTCGTACTTCAGTCATGGATATAAAAATATATGAAAATTACAGGCAGTATTTTGATAAGATTGATGATAATTTAGAAAAAAAACGTAAAAATTAATAAGATCTGATGGAATTACCAGCTGTGCAAATGTGACATGAAGAATGTGGTGCCCATGCCACGCCGTTTACACAAGCACGATGATTATGAAGTCGCGCAAGGGGATTACAAGGAACTCTTATATCCACTATTACTACCTGCAAAATAGATCATATAAGAACTAAAATAAAATCTGGTTTGTTCCGTAATCTCTAACGACTCAACAATCTTAATTTACTGATTATGCTGATATTTTACCAATGGTTAAAATACTTCTGAAATCTAAGATGTTTTCCACAAAAAATCTGCTTGAACGCCCCAAATATTATATGATGATCATTTTTTTTCGAGTTGATTTACTCCAAAAACATTCACTTCAGCAGAATCCTGAGCAAAAGTCGCCAAATAATGACTCTCTTGCTTGTTCCATGCTAGTCTCATCAGTGGTGATCGCAAAGGATCTTCATAAACTATAGTAGAATGCTGCAAATTCCGCAAATCAAAGAGTCGAGCACTTCCATCCGCACCTATATGGAACTTTTGTACAAAACGCACCTGAGATTAAAAATGCTCAAATTCTTATAAATATTTTGGTAAGTTTTTGATTTCCTTGACTATAAGACTCTACTTGTTTTTTAATGGTTCTTCTGCTACAAGAACTAGTGGTGTCATGAATATATGAAATGAATCACAGCAACTTGAAATATATATCTACTTAACGATCAGAATGATGATGAAAATAAACAGGAAATTTTAACCGCATACCAACAGTGGCGAAATTATCACGTCCACGATTTATTCTTGAAAATTTTATATCATGCACCGGTTTATCATGAGCTATCAATTGCGTCTTAACACTACCGTTAGTTTTTTTGGTTTGAGCAAGTGCTTGGCCTGTCTGAAACTAGTGTATTACATAAGTAATTTCATTAGAAATAAATATTACAAAGTTTGAAAATGTCAACTTTGCTCTCCATATCTAAACATAACGACTTCCAACTCTTTTCCAGCAACTGCTATATATATATAGGATTTGACATAAAATTATTTCAAACGATATAACTGAATAATAAAATGTGCAGCATGACTAAAATGAAATTAAACAAACTCACTTCAAGCTGCCATATGGTGCAACTCATATCGATTGAAGAAGTACCAATCAGAGTTGGGTCAACATCATTCCAGTCGAAATTCGTCAATGGTCCAGAATAATTTGATGCTTGTTTCTGTAAATTGGACGAATACAGCCTTAAACACACCGGTACTCTATCACAACTGACTATTTGTAGAATCAGCAAAAGTAGGATCACTGAGATAACTCCGAAAACAATGCGATGACATCAATATTACTGAAAAAGACACTGATCACAGGCCACAGCCTCTATGATCATAAAAATTCCATGAATGCAAATATCAAAGAATTATCATCAGTACTGAGCAAAGAGAGAGAAGACACAGAGAGAGAGAGAGAGAGACTATATGATAACATACATTATTTAAGATGCATTCCATCATTACAGAATTTGGTTCTACTCGATAAATCTTCAAACATTCGCCACTGGTTGCCAGTAGATCGGGATAAGAATCCATCTGTAAAAATATAAACTGCAACATAAGAAATGATAATGACAAATAATGAGTTTAGTTTTGAACAGCACATAATCTTGTAGTCATTAAAATTTGCAGAAAACTAAGTCCAAACTGATACAAACCATATCTGGAATCCACTGAATACAGTTTGGAGGAAATGTATGCTCGAATGAAAGCTTCTCCACGAGTTCACCTTGCTGCTCATCCAACTGGATAATTGACACCTTAGATATATTAAAAATTAAAAAATCACCACACTTGTCGACATAAGTTATAAATGCAAGTTAACAAAACTACATTCTTCTGCTTTCACACTAGCATTCAAACAAAAAATAGCGCTTCAAGTTTCGATTCTTAGATTACTTTTACAGGTACATATATATTTACGTTATATAAGTACCATTATAGTGGGAAACGAATGAATAAATCATCCTAAGGATTAATATGAAATCTTAATCCATATATCCTTACTATATGATAAAACTGATTTGTTTGTCCTGTCATTTCCCAACTCTAATTTATATCTGCCTACAGCTCTCTTCTCTTCGCTTATAAATATAATAACGCCATCTTTTTACGGAATTCACCTCGACCTATAAGCACCAGTATATTTCATTGTTTTCATCTTATTTTCGACTCTCAGTGTTATTTCGAAAGCCCTATTCGAGTTCTAATCGTTATTTAAATCCACTCACGATGTTTTATGCACGCAACTTGTTATATAAAAAGCAGTAATAAGTTAATAAACTTTAAATATAGGCAATTAGCGTGGCTTAAAAATTAAATTAAAACGAACTCTATTATTATGAGGTTTGTCCTCCACAACACTACCAACCGCAATTCGCCATCGACCTTCTGAATCCGTTTTACTCGACCACCCTGCTGCAAAAAGCGGTCGACTTGAAGTGAAACGATAAATCTGGCGACGCTTTGGTGGAGCAGGGGGAGCAGGTGCTACAATTGTTGGTGTTGGTGGAGGAGCACTTTCAATACTGCTTGGTCCTGACGGACGAGATATTCCTGTATTCGTCGGTATAGCTGAAAAATAAAAGAAAAAAAAAAGAACATTCTGTTATTGTCTCCTGCTCTACGCTGAAAAAGAGAGTATGGTGACTTCTAGATGCATAAAAATATAGAATTTGAAAAATTTTCTTTAAATCCAATCGAAATGCTCTATTTGACTCTATATACAATTTATAGCATATTTCTCAATTTTCGGTAACCTCCAGTATAACGGCCGTTACATGCCCTACTCCTTACTTCTCCGTTCTCTCATCTTTGGTGAGAGATAGTGTAACTAATTGGTTTAATTATACAAAAGAAGACATAAAGAAGGTTGACTTTCTTTGATCAACCAGAAAATGATTTTCTAAATGAGTTATTAGCATCTATGGTCTCTTTAATGATGGATAACTAATTCCTTTCAGACCAGAAGTTCCGGTGTTTAGCTTAGAGATAATATCCACTGGCTTCAGTCGATAAGAAATAAGACAAATTCAAGTTTGGTAAACTGGTCATTCGCGAAACAAAACAAATAAGGGAAGACATTTAATTAATTAACTTGACGCTTTGGGTTCAGAACCTAGCCCTTAAAATCCGCTCCGAAACAACTGGCAAATGATAAGCATAGCAACAGTGTTAATTATGGTGATAATATACTAACATGTAGTAGTAGTACTTGCAATTTGATTTGTCGTGATTTGTTGCTGCAATGTTTGTTGTACACTGGTGGTACTAGATGCAAGTGATGAGGAATTTCCGGATGGCGTTGCAACCATTTGTCCAAAGCCGTAAAACATTAACACCAACGCTTATCCACTGCAATTATATTTTTATGACTTGCTTTCAGGCTTCAAATTTTCGCAGCATAGCATATGCATCATGAACTTAATCCATTCCAAACGACTGTGCAACTAATGAAACCAACGCTAAATGCCTGATCGTGAGACAGAATAAAAAATGGATTGCTACCACACTGAACTCTGACCTTCTTTGGGACAACATCTCATAAGTCATTCCTGACGAAACACTCAACCGGCTAATTTTACGAAGAGTTTTTGTCGAGGGAAATGGCCACCACAAAACGGCCCGTGTGTGGCGATCGAGAAAACGCGGCCCGTAACAGCATCAGGTCTTCTGCTCGGCTAGTGAGCCCGGTTGGTGTCATTCTGCTGGGAGTTGCAATCCGGTGGGGAAGGAAGACACCGGGGAGGGCTCTTTGTTGAAACACCGACGACATGCAGGGTCAGCGGTTAACCTTTTGCAAAGGAAGTGTCTCCCCTTCAACCACGAGGAGGTCAAGGGTCAACCATGTAGAGTACACCTCCTTCTCCCTTTCCGTAGGAAGTGTCGTTTCCGGTCCGGAGGAAAACGGACTCAGATAGGGGCGATTTTTGTCGGCACAGTCCTGTCGGACTACGCTGAACTATAAGAACATCATCGTCTGCTAACATTGTAGGTTGAACCTGCCAACCACTGGCGGTATCGTACGATTACCCTCTACACCATTTAGGGACCCTTGGCACTCTTACTATTCATTGATGCTATTCATCTTCAGGCCTTGTGCAACTATGGCATCGGAAAAGCCTAGCAAGGATAGAGTCTATCTGGCGAAAGTTCAAGATTGGAGCCTTTCTAATGACCTTTTTCGGAGTCTTTCAAGCGTGCTGTAGTCATTATACACACTTCCAACTACTTTTATATGTAATTTTCCGAAGTTTTCGCGGTCGAAATTGTAATGCTCCAAAAATTCTCGTCATTTTCAGAGTTATTTTCGGAATTAAGGAATGCGAAGGATGATGTCAGAAATCCTCAAATAATATCACATAAATCAGGACGGAATGGGGTTAAAATTACTGATCAAAATTTCGAAAGTTGTTGACGCATTTTTGTATGTCACATCGACTGTTGTGATTTATTGGACGCGCAAACCGAATACAATTTATTGAGGAGGGTCGTATTTTTTCTATTTTTCATTAATAAAAGACTTGAAACTGTTAAATGTTGAACGATTATTATTATCAACAACATTGATAAGAACCGGTAGCAAAATCCCTTCATCATCTGTATAGTCATGGTGGACTTTTAGTTGGGTCATTTCTCACATGTGTCAAATGATCAGTGAATTTTAATGGCATAAATTTTCCATGCGTTTTTATTAAACGATTGATCACTTTTATTCTATTTTTTATTATTTGTGTTAAATAACAATAATAAAAATAAAAATTTCCGCAGCCGGAAAAAATAAATGACTAGGAAAGGCTTTTAAATTTTGAGTGACTTTTGTCACTTAAAATTTAAAGTTTTTTGTCTTTTCATTTGCATAATTTATCATCCTATTAATATTTCTAAGGTTAAGACAGCATGCATTTTAGATGTTACAAGGGAAATGAAGCGATAATTGGCCATTTCAGACCTATTTTTCTTTTTTTGGGATTCAAAAACCATTACATCTGAAAGTCCAATTAATTATCAAAATAACGAACTCTATGGTCATGAAACATCAAAACAGAAGCAGTCGTTTCGCTTATAATGAAGTTGTAATAATGGAAAATATGAACGATGCAGAATTCTAATCGAGCAGATGGATGTAAGCAGATGAGCAAATAGAAAAAGCAAATAAATCTATAAGAGGTCAAATGAGAATATAAACAAACAGGGAGTTATGACGACAGGTAAACAAATGGGAAAGTATACGTATTTATTTAGTGAGTAGCCCTTACATTCTAAGATATTTTATACCTGTTTGTATGATCAACTTATTTCTAACTGATAAGGACAAGTGCTGGTTCAGTAGCGTATGGACATTGTCTATTTTAAGGTGGTAGTAGCAATATTGAGCAGTGACAGTTCTCACCATAACGGTGAAGATTCGCATCCCATAAATCTTCAATCGTGCTGAGTTTTCAAACTACAAAAATTTTGCTTTCGTTTATCTCGAGAAAGGAAAATTTATCAGAAGCCTCCTTGAGGTTGAGGAGTGATAATGATAATGTGATCAGTTCTTGTTATCTGGAAAATACTGCTATGTGTTTAGCGAAACACTTGAAAAATAATCTTCAAGACAGAGGGGACAGCTTTCCTTAATTAGTTCATCTCTTGCCTAACTGCTTAATCAGTTATTCTTCCTTATCAAATATCTGGTTACTTCTGGTCTTATTCTTACAAGACGAACTTTTCAATCAAAATAAAAAACTGCTACTCACTTAGTTTCTATTCTTCCAATGAAAATGAAATCAAAAAATTTAATCAATAAAATGTCAAAAGCAAAGTTGGGTCTTCCAAAAATTCATTTAACCATTCGATTTCAATTAATTATTGGCATATTGAGTCAAATTTGTTACTAGTTGTATTTGATTGTAATTTGCTTCGGTTATTTGACATTTATTAGATCCCCTTCGGATTTGTAGTTAGGAAATAATTCTCGAATTACATTTTTGTCGTTAATACTGAAATTTTTCGGTTTGAAAGCTGGTGGCATTAATATTTATATCTGTTGTAGTTAGTGTGAATAATTGGATGTATTTTATCGTACCGGTTGTTATTAGGCTCTCATTTTTAAACCAATTATTTAATCTGAAGAACCCGTTGCCTGAATTGACAGTAGAACGATTTAATGGAATGATATGAAATCTGGTAAAGGCAAAAAAGGAGGACGTTGACGGAGGTGGAAGTAAATGTGAAACGGGTAGGAATATTTCGTTGTGTGTGAGTGAGTATTCACATTTTAAAACAATGGCAATTTGAAGCGGTGATTTAGAACGTCACATTCGAAAGCACTGATAATAAAGGTCAAAGTATTGTGATTTTCAGCACTGATAAAGAATTATCGGGAGCAAAAGAGAAACGATATTCTGCTTCTTTTCCCTTTCCTTTTTGATCCATCCGATGACCCGTTGATATCATCAGGAGAATCTCGACCTGCTTAATTATATTATTCTGGCAGCTACTGAATCCTGCATAATGCTATATTAGGATGAATGGGGCGGGGTTCGGTAAACAGAAAAGTTTGCTGTTGTTCGAGGGAAGTACAACAAATTCAGGATAATCATAGTGCCACCCCGATCAAGAGGTGACACAGTTGCAGTTGTAACATACATTTCTTGTCTTACACAGCAAAGTCTTCCGTGCTGGTAAAAAAATCATCATTTCATCCAGCACAAGTTGCTGTAATATTTTTCCTCCTCAGCATCGGATCGAATTCGATTTAATTTCTTTTCTTCCTGATTATGATAACAATCAAACTTATGTAAACACTGTTTATCCAGTCTATATTGTACGTCAAGCCAAGGAAATTTAAATTCCTATTAGTTTTTAATCTTTTCAATTTAAGTCAGTTGGGTGGAAGTAAAATTTATCCTGTATTTGACTCTGTTGCTCTTCTTATTTGCTCACTGTGTAATTTCCAATTTCAAGCAATTTGTCCTGCACTGATTCATTAAGGATTTCAATTCTCAACTCTTAATTAACCCTTATCCATCATATAGTGAGTTCGATGAAGCAAAAGCTACTAATTCTCGTATCTGTCACGGCATTCATCGCACGATGGGTCTCCAGCCGAAGTAAGTCATTTATTTATCATCTACTTATTATTCTCGCAGTCATTCTTAAAGTAGAACATAAAAAAACCCACTTATTATTGGCGTGATATAAAATTCATTTAGCGTGTGTGTGTGTGTGTGTGTATCATTATTTCACATTTATCATTTAATTAATTTGAAATGATATCTAATGAAAAACCAAATTCTAGTCCTAATTTATTATTACTTTTATTATGTGTTATTTTGAACAAAATGTTTAAATTTCTTTCTTTGCTGAGAAGTAATTATATCGTTTATAATTAATAAGAAATATGAGGTAGAAGAATTTCATCTTTTTGATACACAGCTTAAATTCAATCTTTAAATATGCAGAAGTAATGAATTACAAATGAAAAGAGTTTTGTTTTGAAATTTCAAAATAGCCAAAAATGGTAAAATTGCAACTTATATTTTCAACACATAATTTGCTTAATTTTTCAATTTCTCTTCACAGTTTTTTTCCTTTTATATATTTATTTTTTGAATTAAAAGTAGTAAAAAAATATATTGTAAAAGTGCTGCAAGCTGGGACGATTAAATTTTCACTCTTTCAGTCCTTTTAAGTTTTATACCTTAATTCAAATCAAATAATTAAAAGAAAATCCAGTGACAAAAAATGAAAGAATAAAACAATGTTATTGTATACGAAGTTGCTAATACTAAACCATTTGTTCAGTTATTTGTAATCCTTTACAATATCCATTAAAGACTTACTTTCAGTATCTTTTATCTTATCAGGTTTGTTAGCAACCATTCCCTTTCCTCACTTATCCCTAATTATCTAATTAATTCACTGCATTTTAAATGACACGCTTACCTGCTTGCATGAAATATCATACCACTGAATCAACTTTCGGTTAAAGATATATTTTAGAAGAAATTTTTGATTTATTTTGAAAAATTTTTATTTTGAAAAAGTCTCTTTCATCCGCCTCTTAACAGAAGTATTTCTCTTCCAAAATTTCCTTTTAAACGTAAGAAATGATGTTTCTGATACTTTTAAATCAGATAAAATGGTTTATCATATAAAAATTTACAAGTTATTTTTAATGAATCTTTGTGCAATCATTTGCTACAATCTAATAAATAAAAAGACTTATTATAACAGAGGCTAAACTAGTAAGTAATTAAAATAGAAGTTAATAATACTGTAAGTACATGCTGTAAATAAAATAAGTGAATAAATAAGCGAATAAAGGATTGCTTGTTGCGATCGACAATTAATAATTAGAGGAGTTTTGCGGAAATAAATTACTTCAGAAGTTTTTATCATATTTCTTTCTGGAAAGTTTTTTATGATATAATATGGTAGTAGTAGTATAATGGTCTAAAGTGACGTTGAACATTACGGTAGTGATAAATAACGACTGTACAGCTAGAAAAGTAATAATTGTTTAACTTCCTATATTATTCACTGCTATTATTGGCAGACTGATATACAGAAGACTTTTCGCCTTATATGTTGTTTAGTTAGATCCAATTCGTTAAATTGTTCAGCAGAAATGTAATATGCGATGTTTTTTTATTTGCAGCAATCAACTTATCGGCGCAGTGTAACTTAGAATCAGATCACACTAAGCTTGGGCGATGTTTGCGACCATGGCTTGATTTATGGGAAATGATACGAGTTCAGGAAGGTCATGCAGCCAATCTCGTGTTCCCGGTCAGGTTTAATTCACTAGAATGGACTTATTTTAATGACTGAAGACAAATTGGAAGTGGAGTTCTGAGAAAATAAATTATTTCAAAATTTTTATGATATTTCTGGAAAGTTTCTTATGAAATAATATGGTAGTAACAGTAATGGTTTAAAGTGACATTGAACATTACGGTAGTGATAAATAATGTCTGTAGAGCTAGAAAAGTAATAACTATTTAACTTCTCTGTATTATTACTGCTGGTATTGACAGAGTGGATTAAAGAGAAATTTCTTGCATTGGATAGAGCAGTGTTAGATTTTTAGCTATTTATTTTCTCGCTTATTTTTTCCTAGTCTTACACTTAAAGTTTAGGAAGAAGAAATCTTCGGTCTTGAACATTAAGCTGAATATCTAAACAAAATGATTAGGAAAGCACTACCGTAGATATCAGTTTGCTCAAAGAATTGTATTTTCAGCTATAAATTTCCTTTAGGGCTTAATTAACTGTTTTGAAATGGAATGAAAGACCTTTCAAAAGTTACAAATATATTGTTTGGGTAAGACTCAGATTTGGACCAACTTAGGTAGTTTAATACTTATTTTGATTGAATTTAAGACGACCTTATCTAAATTTATTTTTCAGTTTAGTTTTTTATGCAAAAATTTAGAAACATTTAACTTTTGTATTAACTAACAATGAACATAACACAATCAGTACTTTAGCATTGTATTAAATAACTTTAATTGAAATATCAGTTTTTACTTTTATTCCAATATTTTATTTCTTTTAGATGTTGCAATAAACATTTCTTAAAAGCACGTTTCATTTTCCATCAGTTCATTACAATATCCTTTGGACTGACTTTACTTCTCCACAGATCCCGTTTTATTCTCGAGAATCGGTGCTCTTCCTGTGTAGTGCCTACCTTGACAGTCGTTCAACCTGTATCACCTCTGAAGTGCTTCACAGGTGCAAGCATAACGAAATGATTGCATTCATAGAACGCCATATGCACTATTACTGTGGAAATCGGGCGAAAATTGCTTTCGGAAAGTTCGATTGTCTTCGAGGGTAATTTTTGAATTTCTGAATCAAATTTTGCTCAAAACTGGAATGTTAATTGATTAATGTCAACTATATTGTAGCTGAAGATCTTTACCAACATTAGTTTTTCAATTTACTTAAATATTTTGGCTTTTATATGTTGAATTCATTTACTGTATATTCTTATATAGAATAAATACATCAATTTGATCAAAACGAATATGATTATTACTTATTATAATAAGCACAATTTTTTAAAATTTGAAACGTCATAAAAATAGAGTAATATAATTGCTGTTCTCGTCAGATTCAAATCTATGCTTGAGTAAAAATAAAGTTGGGTCAATCCAAATTAAAATAGTAATTTTCTTTTTTAACGATGTGTTGTAAAATTTTAGCGCACTGATGTCAGATCATCACTGCTGGCAACATATCGAGGATATGTCATCGCCTACTGATGGGGCAGGTAAATGTAATGGGATATCGAGGTTTTTCGACTGCGCATTACCTGGTGTGTTATCCAAATGCCAAACTACCGCTGTTCATATCCTCGTCGATGCAATTACTTCATTCGGATGTCCCCTCAGCAGGGGTCAGTTGTTTTTCGTAAAAGTTTTTGAGAGTTTTTACGACATTCATTGAATTCACGAAACTGGCACTAGTAAACTATAATTAGCAACTCAAAAAGTGACAGTTACAGAGTTAGTACAACAGTCGGCAAATTATATTAAAAAACTGAATGACACTGGCGAATTTACCGAAGAAGCTGGCAGACGTATGTTTTATCATTTTGATAGTCAGAAGTGAAAGTTTGATCAACGTCTAACTGATAATAAATTATTGAGGCTAAAATAAAAAAAATATATAAGAAAATTGCTATTTTTGGTAATAAAATTACCAAATTGAAGCGTCATTTATTTCACATACCAACGAAAAGTTTTCTTTTGCAGCGGGAAAGACAGTTTGAATCTTATTTTATGTGGAGTTTCTTGGCCTAGATTTTATTTGTGAGGAAAGTTGAGAAGACTTTCAGAAATGAGGAGAGGGTGAATTAAATGGAAAAGTGAATGAATTTCAAATTTGTTGAAAGCCTTTTCTATTCATTTTGCGTGACTGATAAAATGTTTTTTGAAAGTTCGTATTCATCAGATTGAATTTTATCTTCTAAAAATATTTCATTCCACATTTTCTTCTGAGAATTTCAAAAGTCATGCAATTACATTACTCTTTGTCACAGTACATACTGGAATATGAATATTGGAATAGTAGTACTGGCATCCGGTTAAATAAGATCGGAAAGCAACAGCACATTTGGACAGTTTTGATGAATTAACATGTGACGGAAAGTTACTTTAAAAAAAAAATTCATTTTAAAAATTTGCGTTTTTTATTCCCTAAAAAAATCATTCAAGTGTTCCAATAGATCTGTTTTAAAAAAGCTTCTATAAATTAACTTTAAAAAACACACAAAATTTAAAATAAATATGTGCAAGGAGTGTGAAGTTTCATTTTCAGAGTTCATACGCAGTGAACTACCAGCTGCACTTCCGGTGCTTGATGAAGAAAGAAACGGTCAGTAAACTGTGTTTGCTTTCCCAAAAGTTCTACGAAATGAATTGATCAGGAAACTTTGTTTCATGCATCATAAGATCTTTTTAACAGATGATGTTAAACAAAAACCGTTGACTTCTCTGAAAATACGCCTTTTGACCAAGCACTACTAAATTCTCCTTCCACATTTCAAACGTGTAGTGAATAGGTGTTAGCAAGGCAATATATCGGCAATTGTCGCACTGGGATCGGAAATAACTGTTTTAGATGGATTAAAAAGATCTAATTGATGCTCTGTTTCAGTAAGATCTTCAATATTGCAGGTTTTAAAGAGTATAGATTTTAAACATTCTTGTAAAATTCCATCAGGAAACTGTTTTGATCGAGAGATATAGTCGGAAATTTGTCTTCCTTCAGTGGGGATGAAAGTCTGGCTCGAATGAGCTTTGGGCAACTTGCATAATTAAAATTAATGCGAGTCTAGTTTTCATACGAATTTTTTAAATTTTAAAGCAAGGCCTTCGATTCAAAGGTATACAATAGCGCGAAATAATTTTGTCAAGTTCCATTCTCCCACTTCGGCCATCACAAGTGGAACAAAAGGATCAATGAATGCAAGCAAAGCTTTCGGACGATCTAATGAAACAATCTCAACTAATGGCTTATTCAATCCATCATTCAATAAGAAGAAACAAAATTTTGATTATCGTCGTTCACCTAGTCGAAAAATAGATCCTAACTTGGATTACGGTAAGGCATTCGAGATCGTCCAAGCGATTCTGAAGCAAAAAATTTTTGTTTATATCAAGATAAATCACGCATTTCATATGAGGGTATTACTGTAGCATGCTTTATACTATAGAAAACTGGTTGTGAGGGCATACTGTATTCTATTTAGGTATATTAAGAAAATTCGTGTTCTAACCTATGTCATATGAGTGGAAATGGTGCACAGTTGCTAGCAAATATCAATTTCATAAAGCTAAAGAAGAGAAATGAAATAAGGAGAGAGAGAGAGAGGAGAGGATGAGAAACTATTATGAAGGAAATATTTGATTTATTCGACATAAAAACTACTGATAGAGCTAGCATTTGTTTCACGTGAGATTTCCTTTCAGTTTTCATCCGGTTTTTAATCTTGAAATTATACAGCCAAGTGAGATTCAGTTATTCCAATTCTTGTTGTTCTTCATTTCTAGTGGAAGAAAATACATTTCTGGAATCGGACCCATCAATTGAAATTGCATTCGACGATGATGGAAAGGCTGTGAGCATTGCTAAAAGTTCGTCATTTTGGAAGAGTTCTACACAAATGTCCATGTTTTTAACACAAAATTAATTGTAAAAGTAATTATTTGCTATGAGAATGGAGTAAATTCGGAAGCGTTCACTTTTCTGCTGAAAATTTTGTTATTCAACTTCATATGAATTAATTAAAATGAAATGACGTATCGAAATATTTTTTGACATCAGAAATAGGCGTCTTTACAATTCTTAAAGTGTAGAACTTTTTGGTTCATTTATTACTTTTAAAGTAAATTACAGCCGAATTCACATGTACAAAGAAACAAGAAGAACGTATCGCCCAATGCTATGCTCCTATGATCGAGTTTGTTGCTTGTGAACTCTACTTTTATTTGTTTCATATTGATGACCACAATTCACAGTTTCGGTGTCGCAATCCTTTTAAAACTAAAATTCCATTTCAAACATGATGACAATTACCTAGGATATTTATAGAAGGAAGATTATGATCAATAGGTTGATTCAGAGAAGAAATCAGTTTTACACCAATTTCAGGTTATGGAACAGAATACAGGATCGATATAAATCTTCGGATAATATTTTACTGCCATTTTTGAATTATCATCCCAAACAACTAAGCGATTTATGTGATCTTCTGGATGTTATTTTCGATAATTGCCTTACTGCAGACCTCATTAATGACTGCCAGGGCAATAATGTGGTTTAATTTTTTTTTTTTGGGTTAAACTTTTCTAAACAAATTTTCTAAATAGTATTCGCGGATTCAAATCTTATGAAGGGGGGGGGGGGAAGTTAGGGCAAATAAGGGTACTGACATAAGTGTTCTAAGAGTTCTGTCTGTTTTTTCTTTTAACGCTTAATGTCTTATTCAACGTCCTTATCACATTGATACAGTGCTGAAAGCGTAAAAATGAAGCACTAAAATGCAGTATTTCAAACCATCAAAAGGTGTTCTGATATGATATGCGCTATTAACAAATCAGTAATTATAAGCATCTTTAGCTGAAGATTCTGTGCCGTTCAGCAAGAGTTCTAGAATTTCAGCATGAATTTCGAATAAATGTACTGTAGTTTATAATTCCTTAAGAGGATTTAGTTTGTGATTTTCACTTTCGGTAGAAATTAAGAATTGACAAATTTTGCTCTATCATGACCATTTTTTTTTAAAATGAAATCCAAATTCCAGCTAATGGAATTTGTAGACGAACATTTCGGCATAATTTGCTCGAAAACAGGAGCAGAAAATCTCTTCGAATCTTTTGCATGTCTTAGGAAAGTAATCGCAAAGAAGAAGGTAGGCTTAAGTAATGCTTATTTTATATTTTTATTCTGTGACGAAATATAATAAAGAGTCATAAGAAAAAAGTGAAATTGTCAAAGCATAATTTTTCACTTTGACATTCGTAACATCTTTTAATTATTATTTTATTTAATTATTATTTAACCAATATCTTTTCCGTCCAATATTATCTTAATTACCATGCTCTCAGTATTCGTTTTTTTTTTCTCTCTCCATTACGTCTTCATCCAAATATTCTAAAGAGTTTCAAAAGGAATAAAACCCTAAAATTATTTTTATGCACAAAACAGCAATGACAGCAGTGTCTTATTAATACGCTATGATTGTTCGTTTCACCGTTAATGAGCTATTCCGTGTGAAATCATAAATAATGACCTCAATTTTAGGAGTGTACTGATATAATTCGACATAGTGACGCAATTGGGACAGTTCACTGCAACCAAATGTCGGGATTTTTCGACTGCTTACTGGATACTTTGCAACAGGAATGCACTCCGGAGACACTGTTGTTTTTTGCTGATGTAATAAGCAATTTCGGCTGTATGGCTCGCCTAAATAATTATAAATGTTAGCGGAAATTTTTTTTTATTATTTTAACATTAAATTATTTTCAATGGAATATTTGACAATTTAAGAAATTGGCATTTTTATAAAAACGTCCAGGATAATAAATTATTACTACAAGTTTAAATATAATATTTGTGTAATGGCAAAGAACTTTGTTAAGCTTGATCTTTGAAACTTCTAGAAATCATATAGGTCCTGTTAAATTTCATCTTCAGTGGGTACTGAAAGAGCATTTGCGAAACAAAAAAATGTGGATCAGACAAGAGACGCTGGATTCGAAAAGAAAAAGATAGATCCTAAAATTGGATCAGAGACACATTCGGTGGAGATTCTAGACGGTGAATTGTTTTCCTACCAATTATCCAGAGAATGCACCCAAGAGATGCAATCCAGGACACGAGTATGTGTTCAACCGTTGATGCTTGCCTGGAACAATATGCGACAGCAAAGACCGATATTGAAAAACGTAGGTTAAGGGAAGTTATCATTACGCTTTTACGTATCATTCATTCTTGTGATTAAATTCTGATATGCCAAGAATAGGAGCATTTAATTTGGAAAAAAGTTGGTACCAATTTTACAAGTAACAGACTTTTCCAGATGAAACGAACTTTGCGGAGACATGAATTTTCAAGAAGTGTGTAGATTAACAAAACATTGAACTGTGAATTACTCCTCAAAATCCTTGATTAATAAACATAATCACAATGAACGGATACCACACTTTGATTTAAGGACTCTTCAGCAATGATCACTATTAATTTTAGGCATCATTCCCATTGTACAAGTACACAAGTGAAGAACTACTGGAATTATGTGACGGTTATGTAAATATATTTCTCTGTGCTGGTTTTGAATCGATTACAATTTGCCTTAACGATGAATTAGTTCGTTGATCTTTGATTTGTTCAAGTCAGAATTAAGCTAAGTTAGATTGAACAATCTCACCGATTTAAAGCAGTAAGTTTCCTTCAACCTTGATTGTTCTGTTTGGATGAAACGTCAAGAACAATTTTACCTGTGTTACAGTAATGTCAATTTCAACGTAGCCATAAATTCTGGCTTTGCATCTTTTGATTTAATGAAGCCTAATTTCTTTGAAATAAATGAATTCAATTTACTTCTAGGTTCGATTTGCCCGTGATCATTTCGGATACATTTGTACTCCTCAGAATATCGGACGTTTCATGAATCACTATGAATGTATTATGAAAGTGGCTGCTGCCTATGGTGAAAGATGTGAAATTTTTATTGCTGGTACAGCAGAACCAGGAAAGGATCTGGTACGTAGCTAATCTCTTTAAAAATTAAATTAAACTTGACATTTTGAAATAATTTAGATTCTGTAGAAATTCTGGAAGAATTTCTTCTACAACTGAGCCGAGATCAGCAAATTCAGGAATTGGCTGACATGAGTGATAACAATTTCTTAACTCTATATCACCTTTTTAAAATCACATGCTTTAATCAGTCAGAACATATCACTGTTTTCAGAGGAAGTGCCGCGGAATTCGACAATACTATGATTGTATGAAACCAGGAATTATACAGAACTGCCGGGCTGAAGCACTGAAAGAATTTGCGACATCAGTAACTGAATATGGCTGTGATTTGAATGTTAATGACTTGTCATAGTTGTAATCAGTAATACTTTTGTATACACGAAATTGATTCACTTTTGAAATATTGTTTACTTTAATAATTGTTTATTAGTTTCCATTGTTTCTCCTGCAAGCTTTTCAACGTTGACTTTTTTGTATTCCGTGACCACATGGTGATAAAGCTTGATTATCCAAATCATTTACATCTCTTCACTGCCAGAGGTTGGATATTTGGCAGTCCTTGACCTCTGGCTCTTCATTTTTGTCTGTTTTATTCCCACCAAATAAAAATCATCTCTTATTTGGGAAAGCGAAGCTTATTTTTAGAAGACAGACATTCCTAGGTCTTAGCAGAACCTTGTCTGAAAGCCGAGTTCAATGTCCACAGTACTTTTGTATTCTACCTTCTAATTAAGTTTCTCTGGAGCTGAACATTCTAGAAAGTTATTGCTTAATTATACAACAATCAAGGCCAGAGGGTACTTTAGTGAGAGGTATTTACTTGCGTAAAGATAAACATGGATTACAATTACAAAACAAAGAGACGATTTTTACACTTACAATAAGATCACCTCTCATATGATGAAAGCTTTCCTGTCAGTTACGGAGCGGAAGCATTCCGTTCTGAAGGTTGGACAGTCTCAGAAGCACGCTCACAGTTAAGAAGGTCTTAAATATTAAAGTTTTAATAAGTCTTGTTAAACTCTAGTTCCCATTGATCATGGGATAAAGTAACTATGATTAAGAACCTTAGCCTTAGCTTTAATTATAATTAGGAAGAGAAGTCAGATGGATTAAGAATTTTTCAAAAAGCCATTAAGATGTCTTCCAAGTGATTGGGACATGAGTTTTCTATGAATGAAATATATTTCCATTTTTTTTTATAAACTTCCTTTCTGGTTAGGATCTGTCGCAGCTGAAATCAATAGAATGTATCAAATTTCTTTGTTATAAAATTGCGACAAATAAAAACAAAGTAATTTTTTACCTGTGTTTTCATTTAATTTTTTTTTCTGGGAAACCTAGGAAACTTGAGTAAATTTTAATTGACGATTTTTTATGATAACTGTCGAGAAATGAAGTATCATCTCAATGTTTTTGCCTTTCTTTCCCTCGTAATGTTGTAATTAGGAAGAGAAAGCAAATTCTAAATAGAAATCCCTTTTGGATTCTTTCATAATTTGATATGCTAATTTATACGGTCTTCATTAAATTTCTCATGGAAGCGGAAATGAAATAGACGATAAATCGTCTTCAAGTATTGCATATGATGAACTAAGGCATCTGCGATCGGACAGTTCAGCTGTCATCATGTTGCACCTATGGGATCTGGTCAAGCCAAGCTTCTCCATCAGCAAACTACTAAATGGATGAATGCAAGGATTGCTGGTGAGGCCAATATTCTTGAATATTGTGTCGATGAGATTGCTGACATTTGTCTCTGAATTTCTACGTGAAGCCTTCCCCTCCTTAAATGATTCGGATTTTTCGTTTTGCAGGACGCATGCATGATGGCCCCTTCTTCCTTGAATAGAAAGTCAAAGATTTCTATTTCTTTTTTCTTTTAAAAACAAAGAGTGTTACAGACAGACACACAAATAAGTAGCTCTCCATAGGCTAATTCGACGGCCATAAAATGAGGGAAGTTGGCGAGGGGCCAAAGTCCAATCTATTTCCGATGACCTTTTTGTTCGAATGGCTTTTAATAATCGTCATAAGTGAACCAGACGACACACTGTGACGTGATTGCAAGGCTTGGAGCCATTGCTGGCTGGATAAATTGGCGCAGAGAGCAGGATACAGCTGTTATTTGAGAGTGGCTTCCAAAACTTCACTTCTCAAAAATCTCTTCTAGCATTAGTGAAAGCATAGCAAACTTCAGTCCCCTACCGGAAGTGTTCAGTTTCGTACGTAAGAATTTTGGTGTTCGCGGGGAAAATACTAAATTAGCGCTTCCTCCTTTCATGAAGAATTGAATTCTGAAATAAAGATTCATGGAGAAATGCATGAAGGCCTCTTCGTGCACAGATGGAGTTACCTCGTGAGGTGACGCGCTGTTGTCACTGTGGCGCTGTCCCCGTGTCACCCTTCTCCTTCCTTTCCTCCGTGTCACCGAAGTATCATCGTCCCTCTCGAACTGCCACCCACACTCCTCAGAGATTTTTTTCAATGGTCCCTCAATATTTCACTGCTACTGCCAACATCAACATAAAATATAATCAACAGTAAAATAAGAACTACTGGCGTTGCGCCAAAGGATTTTTCAAGTGTCTGGCCAGTGAGTCAATGTGTTCGAAGGATGGCTGTGTCCTTCTGTCTGTCAGGATGGGTCTGTGCCGGTCTGTGCCATCGTCCACGTCCCTTCCTCAGACGGTCTACTCCCCTCCCCTTCTGTGTCTCTTTGGCGACAGCAAACTTCACTCCGTCAAACATCTCCTTCCCTCTGAAAGTACAACCGGAAATGAGTCGAGATGTGTGAAAAGTTCGCCTCCAGAAAGCATCATCACTTCCGAGACACACATCACTGCGGTAGTAGCAACAGTTGCTAGAGAATGGCTTATTAGTTAGTGTATTATATTGACTCGAGACTAGACCAACTACAGCTGCATTGTCTTTACCTTCCTCCCTTCTTCTTTTCATTACGCAATTTACAAACAAAAAAAAGAGAATTTGGCAGTGTCATTTCATAGCAACGAAATATCTGAAAGTATTTCTTTCCAGAGATAGTCGTCTTGTCACTTGAAGTTTGCTCACTAAACTGCAATTGAAAGTCCAAAAAAATGTCTATAAAAATTTATGTGTCTGCAGGATGGGACGACAATAAAATGAAACATAATGTTATGTGTACTGCTGACTTTCTCTCGCTTCGAAGAAAAAGTGTCGGAACTCTTATCACTTGTCAGAATGGTTTTCAAAGTTGGCTTCATTGGCGGATGTTTCGTCGCTTGAAAGCATAGGAAATCTGAATGTAGTAGCATGAAACACACACATCACATTCTCCTTTGCAGCTATTCAGTTTCAGTCTAAACAGCTCAACTAATTTTGAGAGACGTTTTTGGAAGTGAGATGTAACACTTCAGTAGTTTTAGTTAATTTGACAAAAATGCAATTAGAATTGTGGGGAACGAGCCTTTACAGAACTATAAAAACAAGAAACTGGCAAGTGGATCAGTGAGATTATTCAGCAGCTAAAAAAATCGAAATTATATCGTTGAAGTTTGACAAAGCATTAATCGTTTTATGACACTTTAAAGTAAATTTCACAAGCGACGCCTTTTTCGTTTGACGGAAGCAGCTTACGAGAGGGATAGAGTTGTCCAGAAATTATTTCTGCCAAGGATTTTGTAGCCTTATCAATGTTCCGCTGAACTGAACATCTATTCTCTCCCTTTCCTTCTCTTCGTGTTTCCTCCTTTTTTTGAATGTTCTTTTTCTCTTGAATAAGTGAGTGGCTTGTTAAATTGCTGTGAAGAGAAAAAAGCTGCAACTTACTGCCGTCTGCAGAAAAGTTTTCAGACCTCTCTTGAATACTTAGACGATCTTTTTGGCTGTTTTATCGCCCAGAATAAGGCTAATAGAAATGAAATTAGATGAAATGTGCGATATAATAGGAACTAAGAACTCAGATAATGCACTCTTGGTTGCAGTTTTCTTGTCTCGGTCTCGAATCGACAAAAACTCATTTCTACAAAACTTTCTCCTACTGATTCTTCTAGGGCATAGCCATTTAGAAATGATTAAAGAAAGACTAGAAATAAATTATAATACGAAGGAATAATTTGCAAAAGGTCCTACAAAATATTATTTACAAACTAATCGGCGCTTTAAATTTCACTTATTGATTACTAAAAACTTTGTAGTATAAAGCTTCAGATGATATATCTATTTTAAATAGATCGACTTTATTACTATCACTGCTACATGGTCTGTAAACAATGAACACACTCTTGATGACTACTGTTTCGCATTGTCATTTGCCCTATTCCTTGTTACTTATTTGGCTCTCCAACCATTTCTCAGTACGCCACTGTGACAGCCCTAACCTTTTTCAACAGTTCCCTTCTTTATAACCTGTTGCTCTAAGACATTGATCATCTGTGTGCCTGTACCTGTGATAAGAGGAATTCTACAATCTGAATTTACTCAAAAATTAATATTTAATTTCTCTATATGTAATTATCGGTCTTGTAGAATAAAGTAAAAGACAAAGCAATAACTTTTGTAAAGTAAAAATGAATGAATCATAAAACTACTTCCTATAGACCCTACGACAATAGGGTCTATAGGAAGTAGTTTGTATTTAATTTTTTAATTTTTAAGCCGGTGACAGGAATAGATCGAACAACTGATCAGGTTAGATTAGACAGCACCATGGAAACTATTTTAATTTATCCATGGTTAATTTACTTATTGTGCTGTATCTCTGAAATTATTACTTCTAAGAAAAGAAATTAAATGGACACTGAATTAGACCTATTTTGCTCAGTAGAGAATATCATCCCACGAAAGAGAGGGAAAATTGAATTGATTTGCAATTGTATCAGTAAATGTATAAATGCTATCACTATTTACACAGCTTTTCATGAATGCATAATAGCATAAAATTTAATTACAACAGTCAACAACAGGTAAGCAAGCCAATAATGGTACAATAAAATATTGGCCAACGATCATTCATTTTTATTCTATTTATTAGACACCTTTCATGACTATTTGGTCTTTCCTTTTTCTTTCCTTTCAACTAACAGTTCACACTTTTCTTATTTTTATATTAAATTCCGGCATCCTTTGCATAACTTTAAGAAAATATATATTTACTCAGTTGTTAACCAAAGCAAACAGTAACACATAGATGAAATGGATTATATCGCAATAATCAACACTTTTGATAATAATTATCAAACCATATTTCACCGTTATCATTACTTTTCTATCAACTACTGTCCATTGACTGTTGAACCTTAAATTTCTCAGTTCTTTCTTAAATACTTTTTTTTTTTTGAAGTCCCTCAACTAATTTAATAAAACAATTAAGGATTAAAACTTGAAAGTGAAGAATGTAACTGCCAGACTTCGCATCCTTCTACCCATCTCATAATTGCCGAATAATTATTCCATTTAACGCAGTTATTGATACTTTACAAATATGAAATTTTGTGATTCAGATTTTTCGTGGTGTATATTCAACAAATTTCTCCCACTTTCAAATAATTTTCCAGCTCTTCTTAAATTACTGTGATTTTAGAAATTTGAGTTCTTCTTTTTAAACTACCATGAAATTTACCTTCTCAACTGGTTTCACTTTTCATATCTGTTGCTGTACTGAACCGATTGAATTCACACAAGAAGAACTGATGCATTACCTGAAGAAATCTTGGACGATGCTTATTTCATTCACTAGCTAGTTATGGTGTAGTACAATCATTCCTAATGAAACTTAAAGCACTGATTCACTGCAACATCGAAAACTCTTGACAGAAGATCTTAAAATAATCTTGAAGTACATTGTTAATAGCTAACGTATTTAAACAAAACAAAGGTGGGATTTGAATTTTAAATAAAACAAAAACTGATGAAAAAAGTGAATACCAATTAAAATTTTAATTAATGACCGCAGATCACTTTTTAAAAACTGAGTATGATGAACGTAAAGAAATGACCAGCTAACCGTAACATAAGGTCAATAATTATAAGGAAATAAATGGAGCAATTATTTGTTTAATAGAGTCGAAGTTTCTTCTCAGTCGTCATATAAAAGTATTCCTTCCAGTTATTTTTGCAATCACTGTAAATAAGTAACCAGTTGTAAAAAATAAATAAAACTTCGACATCTAAATAAATTAGCAAACAATTAATAAGGAAACAAGCAAACAATCATGCATAAACTAACCTAATTTTTTTCCACTTGGAAAATTCTTGAAAATTTTTTGGAAGAAAATACAAATAAATGCTCAACCGCTGCCATTCTTCTCTTAGTGCGTCTTCATTGATTAATTTTAGAATTTGTCACGCTCGACAATTTTAATTTTTCTTATATTAAGTGCAATTTCAAATGTGAAATTGCCTTTCACCATAATTTTCCGTCGTCAAGCAATTCTCCAGATATTTGTAAATCAAAATATTTTATTTCTACGGTATTGCTTATTATTTAAGCACTTTTTACTATCCCTAATTTATTTCTCAATATTCAAGTGCTGTAAATTCCTTGTTATGGCTCTATTAGGGGCATTCTATTGGTCGCACTAATTTTTATTGTCACCAATGTGAATTTATATGTTAGCCATATAAGTTTTATAGGCAAGAATAAGAATGGAGCCAGGAATCGTCTAGCTGTTGCAAAATTTAGATACAAATTGATATTTTAATCCACATCGATATCTTCTTGTGCTAATTTTCGGTCAGGACTTGTTTGTCCTCTCCTACCAATAAATTGCTTTATGTGGATTTAAAGTAAAAATCGTTGAAGTTTTCATTTTGTATAATTTAAAAAATAAAATTTATAAATTAGAATGTGGCAGATGGCCAACAAATTCAGACAGAGCCGAAGGCCAGAGGACGGCTCCTCGGTTTGTTTGTTGTCTCGAGTGCACTGCCTCCCCTGATCACAACTCTTGAATTGAATTCCCAAAAAAGTAGCAATAGCTGCCGTCTGCTTATATTACCACTCGTCATATTCTCATTAAGTCTGTGTCTTAATTGCTACTGTGTTGGCGACAACGCCGTCGTAAAGTATTCGCTAAACTCTGGCGAAATCTCCAAATGGCCTGCTAAATGGCAGATTCGATAAAGCATAAGCCTTCGTACATATTTTTGGCTGGTCAGCTTATTAACTTCAAATGAATTGAATTCAATATTTCAATTTAATACTTACAGTGTGCAATTAAATAAGCGATCGATAATTAGCCATTATGGCTAACAATAAAGTTCTTTCATTTAGTTATAAAGACGTTGAAAACTTACCAATTAATTTAGTTTCATCTAAAAAAAAAATTTTTTTTTATGATTTTGGTGGGAAGTAAAATGGTATAAGTTGATGAAATTATGATGCATTTAAATGTCATCAGAAATAAGAAAACCGCACAAAGCAGTTCTTGTGATGGTTGGAGGTTCTTCAGGAAATTCTCGATTGTTTTTGCCAAAAAACAGTATCTTTCTTCCGAAAATTAATGGATAATATCATTTTTATAGTATCATTTGAACATTATGCAGTACCTTTGGATTCTGCTAACATATGTTTGTTTGCACCAGATTTGAAAGAAAATTTTCACATCAATTCAGGAAGTATAAAAATCTTCTCAAATTAGGTCTTTTCGCAAGATTTTATTCACTTAGTTAAATCGATTGTTTGAATGAGATTCTAGAATTCATATATAAAAATTATTTGTTTTGGACAATATTACATTAACAACAAAATTCTAAACAAAGTATTATCTGGACTGATTGCGAGCAAATAATTCCTAAAACATTTTGTACCACTGGTTTTCCTTTTATAGTATTATCTAAATTTATCTAGTTCATCTTTAAAAAATGAGAGAAGTTTGTAAGAAGTGAAAATTATGAATGCATGTGATGTGTGCTTTTACTTTAATGCCAAATATATAAGGAATTAAATTATTTTTCTATTATAATAGAACTGAATAAAAAATTATCCATAAGTATTGTGGATTGCGTACAGAAAAAAGTCACATTTTTGGTCCCGATGTGAAATTTGAATTGATTAAAATCTGGCGAAATGTGGAAGATCCCTTTTATTGTCTTTGGTTTGTTTTTAATGTGCAGCTTTCCAAGAGTTTTCTGACTACCAAGAAGAGCACTAAAAAATGAAATAGATATGAGTGATTTTAGTGGCTAACATTTCAACAAGGCTAGAAATTTTATTTTTCAACTTTCAGCATCAACTTCCCCCTTTTCATTTTAAATATTTTTCTTTGTTTTGTTAAGAAATGGTCTGGAATGAAATGATCAGTGGCATGAATTTCATTAAATCAGAGTAAAATTCATTTCTTTTATTTTTAGGATGCTATGAGAACCTGTTTATATTGACGAAAGAAAAACATTCGCTGTTGTTATTATAAAGTGTTCGAAAATTACCGCTGGGTATCAATCATGGGATCTGAGAAAATAAAGGAATGTTGGCTTTGGATAGATAACAAACAATTAAATGAACAAAATCTCATTGTGGAAAAATGTTTTGTCACTTATAGGTACTCAAAACTTTCATCAATTCAGATTTACTAATAACTTTCGCACTTGTTTTTTTTTTTTCGAAAATAGCTGAGAAAAACTGCTTACTGGGGACAGAGAGGGAAAATAAGCAATAGATGAAGTACTATTACTATTTTATGTTTTTTGCGAAATGGTAGTAATTATCAGCCAGGTAACCGCGTGGAGGAAGATTAGGCAGGGCAGATGACAATATTAACCTCTCTTTTTTGGACGGATCTTTAGATGACAAAATAGATCTTGCAACTGCGTTATCATATCAACCAATATGTTGACAGCTGATAAGATGAGAAATGAATAATAACAGTTCAAAAAAAAAAATCCATATGCTTATGAAAAATTTCCGTACGAAATGTATGTGTATCCATCCATTTATCGTGTGGAAAGAGCAATATTTTTTAAAATGTTTTCCAAATTTAACGGCCCCTTAAAACTGCCATCGATACGGAAACTTTTTCCTCCTAATGATGACTTCCAACAGCAAAATTGATGCAGAAGTGACGAAGTCTGGCTGTACTTCAAACAAATTGGTCTTCTTACTTCTTCTTCCACCTTCATTGTTGCATTCTTTTGCTTCTTCAAATGTCATGCAACATTCTTCGACGACAAACAGCTTTGTTGATTTTAATAAACTTAGTGAGACAGATGTGCATACAAAGGTACTCGCAGTGGCAGCTTTAAAAATATCCTTCGTTGAGTTGCGCTTAAAGTTTCAATTTTTTCGGCTCATCAATGAGAACAAGAAGCAGATGCTAGGCTAAGCAAGTAAACTACGAGATGAGTAACTTTTACAGCATCATTGCATCCAATCCTGGAAGGTGCCTGCTTATTTTGAAAACATCTGTTAAAGAAAACTTTTGATATGGCATACACATACTGTAAAATATTCACTTCTCTGAACTCTTTTTTGTTCAGTTAGTTCATTGGAAGGAATGGAATGTCTGGTAGACGCTTACATCATCAGCCTAAACTGAACAATGTTTACGGAAGAGGGAGTTTGGATGGAAAAAAATTAGGCAGTATCATATTATGATCTCGTAACTCATGTCAGTAGCGCTAACTAATTGTGTTAACGGTGGCGCTTTCTCATTAGCATTCCTATTTTCGTAGTTCTCTCATTATTAACAATTTATTATCATTTATTTACAAAGCAAAGGAAATGTTCGCTTATGTAGAAAGTACTTTTAATAATTAGTATTATTAGGGTGTGAATGAAATAGAAGACGGAAGTAGAAGGAAGCAGGAAGAAACTTTAGCCATTGCTTATGTCAGAGACTTGTTCCTCAAGAAAATTAAGAACGAGAAAAGAGATAGAAGAGGTAGGGAGAATAATTTAAGTTTCTTTTGGTCCTCTTCTTCTCTTGAATTGAATCGACGACGTTTTATACATCTCCATACTTCTCTACTACCAATCAGTCTTACTGCCTCTGAGAAATGTCGTCCGGCAACTACTGCTTTGTAAAGTGCACTTCAGAGCGCAACGAACACTCGGGGAATTTCGAGATGCTTCTTCATTCCTCCCGACGCGATGGAAGTTTCTGATGGAAGAAATTTTGACCACTGCTATAACATGTACCCTAATTCAACCAGTCGTACAGTTCGAAGAAATTAATAAAAAGAATTGTAAAATGATGAAACAATGACTGATATGAATGGCCAGAATTTCCCGGTCGTGTTACATTATAGATCTCTTCGATGATAAGATAATAGCTGAACATAGCTCGTAAATCATTCTGCGTGATTTGCTTGACAAATAACGTCATGACATTATTAGAGTTTCCTGTATTTCTTGTATTACAATAATCTTGTAATTTTCGCTTCCCAGTCAGAGACTGCAACAGATTTTCAAATATATTTCATGGTCTCTAGATTTTAAGATTATCTAAGTTAATTTTAATTTAGAATATGGAAATTGATTTGTAAATTTTTCCAGTGATTATCCGATTTCTTATTAAGCTGAGCAAGTCACTGATCACTGGTTTTGAATCGGACGACATATAAATAAATAGAAGCATTTGACGATCGTTGTATATATCAAAGAGCAAGGAAATGATGGCACGGTTCTTAAAGTAATGGTAAAATAATTGAGAATACGTTTATTGATTTGTTTACGGATTGATAAACGTGTGTTACGTCTCTTTACTCACTCTTTCAATTTCTTTTCCTTTCCTTTCAAAAAAAATTTTGTATTTCAGTCAAACTTGTCTTTGGTACATTTCTTTGTTAGTCGCTTCTTGTTTTTCGCTGTTCGATTAAAAGAAATTAGAGATGTCGAAATTAACGAAATTGTTACGTTTGATGCATTTTCCTTTTGTCATGTAATTCCTCAAAAGATTTACTATTTACGATTTGAATTCAAAAATTACAACAAGTAGTTTATTTTATGCATTCAAATTTGTCGTAATTGTTTGTGCTATTCTTATAACTGCCCGATTCCTCCAATATCACTTGTTATTCACAAGAATTCGTTGGTCGCATACTAATTAATCGCTTCAGTGTTGTTTCCGTTCCTTTGCTGTTATTACCGCACTAATCTACACATTATTATGCAGGTATACAACGGGACTACTGGGACACGAGAAGTAAATTCCGACCTGAATCATATCTTGAGAAACAGTTAGTATTCATTATGCTTTTCGTTTTTCCTCGCCTTCTTTTATCACACTTGCTGCTAGGTCCCTAGCTGTTCGAGCCTCAGCTTATCGATACCTTGGCTAATTAAAGAAAATCGTGCATTAAACAAGGCTGTCTAGCAACACTTCACCGAACGGAATTTGCTATGTAAGCTTTACTTCACTACCCAAACTTTTATTTGTCTTAGTAAAGAGAGAGAAAAGGAAGAAGGGAGAAAAACTCTGCAGAAAAATGTTTGTCTAAAAACTCAAAAAGGGAAAAGAAAAATTGTGGCGGTGGTTTAAAAATTGGGTATAATCGTCGTGTGGTACAAAAATTTTTGGAATTTGATGTAATGAAGGCGACCCTTCGCACATTACATCACATCAGCATAACAATAACTCTTTGTGACGTTGCCGAAAAGTGACCGATTGACTAACAGCTTCTAATATTTGTTCTTTTCCCATAACTATTAATTAGCAAGTACAAGCAGCAGAAGTTGCGGAGAGTAATTTTTATATCGTAAAATTTTGCAACAATGAGAGGATTTATGTTTCCACTAATTCAACTACCCCTCTCCCTCCTTCCTCTTTGCTTTCGTCTTTCCAACTCGGTCTGTTCAAAAAAATGGAGGAATGAAAAGGAATAATTGATGGAAAGGAAAGATTTTGCTTACCGGAAATCACGGATAGTTAATTATTCACATCACTCAACGACTTAACAATTATTTTTCAAAATAAGACAAAGACTAATTAAGCACCATAACTTGACTTGAAGAAGTGCGACCCTCCCCAACCTAAGACTGAATTCGTCTGGATCTAATAACAATGTTTACTAAGAGACTTTAGTGCAAATAACAAGCAATCTTAGAGCAAAAATCAGCTCATCTATTAATACGAGATGACAGGCTTCCAAGTTCGGGTAAATTTCAACTTCCTAAGATTTCCATGTTAACCTACAAATTGACTAGGATGTTTCATGCATGTAAATTAGTTGTGTTTGTATAAGAATGACTCTTTTCACTTACTGTCTTAAAAAGTAATACCACCTCTCTCCCCTTCTGTCCTGAATTTCACCAATCTTCCTTCAAAATATCCTATCACTTTGTTATTAAATATGCAATTCCTTCTTGTTAGATCTTCCGATCTCTGATATTTATTTTCCTACTGAAACTTTCAAAATTTTTTATTTTTTAATCGCAAAGCATGAGAAATCATTGTTTCACCTCATTCTTTTCGACATTGATAAGAAGTGAACGGATTATTAATTACGACATACGATGTTACTATCATCTTCAACGAAATGCTAACGACACACTGGTACTCTTATCTTGTCCACATAACAAATCTTCCTTGACAGATATCTTTTTCCACGAATAAACTCATAAGTGTACACCTTTTTGACTTCTCTTTCTTTCCTTTCAACTTGATCCATTCTGCGTTTTCGCTATTTTAGAATTACATATTTTCAATAGTTCGCTACTACTTCTAGACTTTTGTAGGTGTTGCATAAGCTTTACAACATTTGACATTTGCATTCTACTTAATGCTTCATATATTTCCGTGGAAAACATATTCTGAATTATTGGCTTACGTGTATTACGTGTCTTGTAGAATATTGTCTTTAGCGGACAATTGTAATGTTATATCAAAAATTTTTCTTTCCATTTGAAATTAGCTCTTGCTTATTTATTTTTAATAGGAAAATTTAGGAAGATAGTGGGAAATTCATACAGTTGACTCGCCATTTACTTGAAAAAAGAACTGTTCATTAAATTAAACTGGAAGGTTGATTTTTGTGTCGATGAGTACTGCTTATTCCTAATTAATTACCAAGTCCTGCTGTGACATAGATGATGAAAACGAAAATTGGTGGGTATAGAACGGTAGCCAAGATTAAAAATGAGCAAGTAATTTAGAAATAAAATGATAAACTCAGCAACTAGTTTCAAAAGAGATATATAACGTGTAATGATGAACAGGTGTCATGTTTTTCCAAAAAAGTGGGAAATCTTTTCTAAAATATTTTTTACTTAAAAGAACCCTCTGAACGGCAGAGGCAGAGAGAAAAGTTGAATTACCTGATTTTTTAAACAATTTTAAATGAAGTCATTTTCTTTAGTGCTGCAACGATTCATTTGGTTACCAGTGTTGTTTTCTCCAACGAAATCATTTTTGATACGTTCAAAATCTAAAAAAAAAAGAGAAAATTACTTAACTAAAATCGAAAGACAGGAGCGTAAACTGAATTGAAAGGTTCCTTGAAAGTTGCCGTTTCTGGAGATGTTGCATCCAAAAACAAAAATTATTATATACGGGGAAACCATCATGTAACTTGGCGAACTACTAACTGAACATTTGTAATTCTTGTAGGGTTTGATGCTTCTTCTAGAAATTTGCACTAATTATTCAAAATGTGGTAAGGGCTGTTAGTTATTATAGCTATCCAATGTAATAAACAACAAAAACATAAACTTAATTTCAAAAATTTGCTTAATTACGACGAAACACCTACATCAGCCAAAAACAGATCGCCGTTTTGGAAATTTTTGTAACTATGTAAGCTTTTTCCTGTTCAGTGCACTCAACATGAGCATAAAGTAAAAATGAAAACGGAAAGGTTCAAGTTGATTAAAGGTTATTGTCTATCTCGTCCTGACCTCTGATTGAGGGAGGTGTGATGAGTACTCAACAAGGAGTGGATTACTTGAGGAAAATGAAAAGAATCTTGTGAGAGGGAATCTGAATCCAGGATTACTTATGACTTGAAAGGGATTATGTCACCAAGAAAGGTGCACCATTTACAATCATGTTCTTCTCCTTTATTGTATTATTTACAACTGGCCAAATCATATCCATATATATGACTGAGGAAGAGGAATTGATAGATATCCATCAATTTCTTCCCAACTCCACTTTCTCGAGGTCATCAAGATTCAACTGTATTTTCTCGAGGTCACCGAAATGCTATTGCAGTCTTCTCGAGGTCTCGAATGTGACTCGCTTTAATATAATTTTCTTTCTTATTACAAAAAGAAGTAAAGATACTTTTCTTCTAACTTTTCAGAATATTCATGAAATCGACAGCGAAGCCAAAAACAGAGAAACATTCTTTTTGTTACCTTCAATTCATTAGGTACTGCAAGCTATATATCAATTCCTAATAGTGATCTGTTTAATTACAGCTTAACTTGCCATTTAGTTGAAGCCTTATCATTACTCCGTTTTACCTCCTATCGCATATCACTTACTGGTTACCATTACCATTTTTTTAGCCAACCCATTTTATGGAATATTAGAAGTTAACACGACACATTCATCGCATTCCTTACATTTTTCTTGAAATTCAAATTCTTGAGCATACTTCGCAAAAATCTTTTTTTTTTACAACACACTTCAACTTTTTATAGTGCCATTAAATTTTTTGGATTTAATTTTTTCTGTAAATGAAAAGTTTTAATGATGAATTGTATTGTAAGAGACTGAGTCTGAATGGAGAGGCCAGAGCAGTAATATAATATTTTGCCAAACAGAAAATGACTCAGTTGGGTGAAAAAATAAATACATTTTGCGCCGCCAATTTTATGTACATTCTGCTCTGTTTCTTTCCTTTTTTTGTTTTACTAACTTTTATTCTTTTAAATTTGATGGAATAATATTGCTGAGCTATACAGTTCCTCTGAAAGGGAGTTAGAAAAATTAGGTTCGAATAAGTGAGACAGATTAGAGTCAAGCAACTTTGGATTCTTGGATCTTAACTTTCGCTAAAATTTGTCATTCTAAGAGCTTAATGGCAGAAAATTTTTTGTAAGACTGATTTTTCTCTAATTATTTACCCGTATATAATGCAATTTGACTGAATAAGCAGGTCTTGACGAACTGTCTTAGTAAGTCTTCTATCAAGTTATCAGTAATATTTTTGTTTTATCAATTCTTATATTACTAATTTATCACGAAATAATCTGGAAGTATTTTTTTCCTTCTTCGCCTTTCTCAGTTCTATTTTTTTCCACTTATACATCAGAAAATGTATTAAAACTGAAAAAACTTTACCAAATTTCAATTGAATTGTTTACTTTTCATGACAGATGCCCTTTAAATTTCATGACGTAGACTTCATTTGCAGTACACAATAGACACAGACACATCATCAGACGAGCTTCGCTTAACCTCAAATAACAAAATATCACGAAATCTAATTTTTAATTGAATTGAATGCGACTTATAAAGAAGGAGAAATGCATCGTGAAAAGGAGACAGAAGTAGTTATTGCCTTTCTTAAGTATTATCTGCCACTTTCAACAAATATTTAAACGCAGCTCTCGACATACAACAAACTACGAAATTAAACTATAACAGACACCAATTTCTATTCTGCTTTTCGTTTGCTTATTGACGCATTCCTTTCAAACATAACGCTACTAACACGTACGTTACGCTATATCCATGTAATACTGCATTCAGTAGATCTGTCGTACTATTTTCTATATAGCATTTCATGTTTCTTCATACGAAAAAAAGTGCTGCCAAAGGCATTAAACTTTTCGAGAGTTCCTCGCGAAGTTTTCCTTCAAACTTATACTTTTCCTGACGTTTCCTGAGCACTTCAGAAATTTGTTTCTTGCAATTCCAGTTTCTCCCCAGTTACATAGACTTTTTGATTTTTGTGAAAAGTAAACTCATATTTCATTTACCTATTCAAGTTTTCTATTTATTTTAATATTTCTTAGTTGGAGTTGGAATTCTAACTTAGGATTTTCGTCAATCAAATAACGCTAGTAACATTCTCTGTTTATTTTTTAAAACATTTTCCTATCTTCACCATTTTCATATAAAAGGAAAATGTACAGCTGAAAGAGTTTCAGTTCTATAAAATGAAGTAATTTTGCTACAGAATTAATAGAGTAGAAGGGTAGAACGTGCAGGGATAATTGCCATTCAGGGAAATACATTCTGTTCCATCGAAATTAAGAACGACTGTACGAGGAAGGATTCTTTTGGCTGACTGCGCGTGAAGGTTTCTTACCTTTTTCTAATTTGTAACAAACTTCTACAAAGTTCCAAACCTTCAGTCCATACTAAACTTGCACTACTAATGAATTCACGTCAAGTACGTTGTCAGTTTTTATCGCCTCTGCCGTGATTTGCTTCCGCCTGTGCCACCTCTGATAACCAAATGTGGTGCGTGACGTCAGGAAAAGAGTAAGGTGGTGTGTACACGTGACGTAGTGCTGCGTTTCACACGTCTCCTCTTCTCTTTTAGGCCTAACTAGTCCGTGTCCACATGATTTTCAAATTAAATTAAGTGTTATATTTCGAATGTAGACGCTTAATGGCAAATGTTGGCACAGTGCCACCAACACAGAGAGAGGGAAAAAGAGAGACAGAGAGGGGAAGAGAGAGAGAGACAGACGGGTGGATTCATTGGATGCTTTCCAAAAGGAGGGTGTTGGGCGTGTCTGTCCCGCGTGCTCAGGGAGCAGGTGTCCTCGATACGTTCGGGAGTTCGATGTCTGGCTGTTCGGGTTGTGACCCCGTTTGTAGACAAAGTCCTGTCCTTGAGCTCGAGGCTCTCTAAGCATGACCCCTGTCTCCGTTTCCCTCACTGCCTCATTTATCTGCGGGAATTTGGGGCATAGGGCGGCTGAGACGGCTGTTTGAATGTATTCATACCTCCCACATGGCGCCAAAAAAATGTGCGGCACAAACAATTACGCATACAACGGTATCGATTGGAAGAGTGTCTAGACGTGATTCTTCATGTGACACGTGACCCTGTTTCCTGAGGTTGGTTCTGTAATGGACTTGTGTGCGTGAGAAGTAGCACCATCTACCTGAGGTTACTTGCAATTAGTTACTGTACCTCTGACCACTGGCCCACTATTGAATGATTTACTAGTCATTACAAACAGCAACACTAATCCTTTAATGTTCCCACTCTCTTGAAGGACTTCGACCTTGTGGTAAATGGTAGGTATCAGCCATGGAATCCAGTACTTTTTTCATTGCTATTGTATAGAAGCATGAGTGTTGTGGTAGTTGTCGGACAGCCAAGGATTCAGTGTCTAGTGAAGAAGTGGTTACGGATCAGGCAAGTTGGCTACATCATCTTCAGTCACTTTCCTTTTTGGCCTCGAAGTTCATCAGTTCTGACATCACTGAATGACTCTCACAACATTCATTCTCACCACTGTTAATTTTCAAACTTGTCTGCATCTTATGGGTTGCATGTAAGGAAGAAGAAGAGGCGTTGCTGTAAAGCAAAAGGCTTAGTCGTGAGCCAATAAGTCAAGTGATAAAAGCGTGATTATCACTGTATCACTGATCTGAATTAGTCATTTAAACTTGTCTTGGCTTGACTTATTCAAAAGTATTAACATAAAGTTGGTCATTGGCGGAAGCGTCATACCATTATTGCTCTCGGACTGCTGCCTTTAAGTTTTACTTTTTCTCAAAAAAAGAAGTAAATCTTTTCATTGTTTCCATTTCCCTGAAGAAAAAGGCGAGAAAGTTGAAAAAGAAAGAAACAGTCGTCCTACGGTATGCCAACCTGAAAAATCATCTGGGATAAGCCGTAGGCTTTTTTCCATCTGTTTCCTTCTAAGATTTTCTTGCCAAGTGAATCTCATGATGATTTTTATATTTTTATCATTTATACAAATATATGGGAGTTTTTCCATAGTGACTCATCGATTTCATTTTTTTAATGTTCATATTTTTCCCTCAGTTGCTGACTCATACCAATTTTTCCTCTTCTATACGGCAATATCATTAGTGGAAATCTTCTCTTGCACTTAGCGATTCGAGGATCAGGTTTTTGTGATCAGAAATTTGTCACCATTATTTAAGTAGGATGAATAGAGAGGACCGAAAAGCAGAAAAGAGGAATAGGTAGATGGCTAGACAGGTAGGAAAACAAATAATTTGGATTTTTCCTTCCTCAATTTTACTTCTGGATTTTGCTGAACAAATCAAAAATACAATGGGACAACGGGGGAATGACGAACGCTATGGAATGTGATGAACAAGTTTTGGCCTGTGATTAATTGTTTCTTTTGATAGAAAGAATGAATTGATAATCAAAAAAGAGACGAAACATTCGATTCTGCACTGATTGGCTGAACTCAGTAGATTAGGGTTATTTCTCGCATTATTACCATTATAAACCAGAGACTTAATTAATTCGGCAGTAAAGCTTGACCAAATATTTCAATAAAATCTTTGGGTTTAGTTTTTTGAATTTTTAAATAGAAAAGTCCTAATTCCACAATTTGCTTGGAAAAGAATTTCTTTGCCCGTTAGATTAATTAATTCTGCTAAAGTTTTACTTTGAGTGCAAAATCGGTTTGTGTAATTTAAATTCAGAGACATTTTTGAGAAGGACGTTATTTCCAGGTATTCCAGCAATTTGTATAAAAAAGAATTTCCTTCTAGCTGTGTCTGCTGTTTGTACACCTCTCGGACTGCATAAGGTTGCATAAAACGACAACCTGATTGAGTATGAATTTTTCTTTTTTTTTTCCAAGTTTCCATTTATTTTTAGCCGATTTTATTTTAATTTTAAGCGCTCTATTCCTATCAATGTTTTATTTATTGTGTTTATTTTTAGAGTCAGAAAATATGAGCTAATTTATCAAAAATGGATATTGTATTTTGTATTTTAATTTCCACAACTTTCAAATAACCTTTTCTGCTGTTAATGATATTAATGAAATCCGTTTATTTCCCACAGCTTTCGTTGATAGTGGTCAATGTACGGATGGTGTCCGTCCACACGGAGTGTTTCAGTAAACGGTTTGATGACTATAAAATTTGAGAACTTTTTTTTTTAAAAATTAGACTGCATCGGAAGGGAGTGAGTTCATTTCGGGTAACTGTTTAGCGGACATATTTGACAACTGGTAATATACAAAAACTTTCATCAGCACCACTAGAATAATCTTACAGCACCCCAACTGCACTAATCCTCTTGTTGTTGCAGCTTCCGGCGGTGTTTTCATATATATATATATATTTCATTGCCACCATCATCAGAGCAACTGTTAACTGGGTGATACCATATCTTTTTCCTTCTCCCCTGTACTCTAACCTCTATCCCTTTTCCTCTGATGCTATTGTTCCCTGAAGACTTTAATTACCTATCCGTATTACAGTTGTGTTGATTGTATTTGTTTAGTTATTAAGATACTTTACAGTGCGAAACATATCCCTTACCATTAAATTTCATTAAATTATGTTTGCTTGCGAGGAAAGGATGGTTTTAAGGGATTTCCATTTTGTTCTGCTTTTATGCCATTTTTTTGTTTCAAATTTTTCTTTTAAAAAAATTCTTCGGTTAATGTAAGAACCGTAATTTTTTCAGGAATCTCTGATCGTTTTTAAATTATTATTTATTCCACTCGCTCAACCGTACATTCTTCAGCGTTTCATACACGTGATTTGCTTGTTTATGTTAAAGATGTTACAAGAACTTTTTTTCCTTCATAAATTTCATGTTCATGTGCGTTCATGTTCATTTGTTTTCTAAATTAAAAATAATTCATCTCCTCCATTAACCTTTTCCCTTAATTTTTGCTAAATTTCATTCTGATTTACTCTTGCTCTGCACAGTTTACTGCTCTGTGTTGAATTAAAGCGGGCTTTTTTAGGAGGGATGAATTTCAAGAAAAAAAAGATACAAATATTCCATGAAATTTGTGCCGTCTTGTTTGCCACACGTACCCCCTCGCATCTTCTCTTCTGCCAGTTGATGTGTGTCGCGTATTTTTCCGCTCTACAGTAATGACCACCTCTTTCTGTATGAATTTTCCGGGTCGTATGGTTGTGTTGACATTACTTTCTGAAGCATCTAAATATTCACCACAGTGTTTCATTCCTGAAATGTTGCAAATTCCTATTGTTTATCAGATATTTTACTCGTTCCCTTATTATCCGATATTTCTTCCGAAATCATTAAGTTTTCAATGAATGCATGAATGATTGAGGAAAGGGCAGTATCAGCAGCTGTTGCTGTTGCATGTAGGCGTTTTGATGAAGACTCAATGGTTTTTTTTAGCGTTCTTGAAATCTAAAGCACGAGCTTCCTGAGGAGAAACAGAAGAAGAACAAATCAGGAATGAGATCTGAAATGACATGGTCCTATATTAAAATAACTCCACTTCATTTCGGAATATTTTTGAAATCCCGTTTTAAAAATGTGGAATAGTTTACAGGCAGTGTAACTGGTTCTCCTTGCTTCTGAAAGTCAGGATGTTTTACTTTATTTTTTGCATAGTGCTTTAAGTACTAGAACAATGGAGAAAATTACTCAAGTGGTTATTTTTTTGTGATAATAATATTCTTCTACTAAAATGATGGCGTATCTACGATGTTACGATTCAACTTACCGGTTGTTAATCATTGTTGCTGTTGGCACAGTTACTAAACACTTGTATCTTTCAATATGACATTTCTAATCGTTTTACTCTTTTCCAACTCATTCCTTCTTTTAAGGATTAAATTTAAAGCCATTTCTTTATTCTGGTATTCGAACTTGCGGAAGGTTTGATTTCATTATTCCTGTCCCACTTATTTGTGGTGATAAAACAGAATAGTTTTTTTTTTTCTGAACCGTTCTCTGAAAAAGTTGTAACATTGATAAATTGATAAACCTTAAACTTGCAACAGTTTAAGGTTTATCAATTTATCTGCAGCGATTCTTCCTTGATTTTCTTTTTTTTTTTTTCAAAAAAACCAGGTGAGATTTGCATTGAGTAAGACTGATACATTTTAGTTTAGAGGAAACTTGCTGATTTATGACTGAACGAAGAAGTGATAGCAGCATGAATGGTAATATTTCTGCAACTCATCTTACTCATCAACCTAACCTGTTTAAGCTTTCTTATTTTCTCTGTGATGGGAGGACACAGAGACAGTGTCATCTGATGTGATGATTTGTTTGAAATTTCTATCGTCACCCGCAACTAATTTAGCATTTTGTCAAAATGGTCCACATTTTTCGATGAGTCATGAAAATGATCCTTGTTATGATGCCAACTATTTCAGTTCCATTATTATGCCAATAGCAAACTAATGGATATTTTTTTTTAATCTTGAAATAATGCCAAATTCTTGTGATTTAACAAAAATAACGCTTGAAAAGCAAGACTTAATTTTAATAAAATTCTATCTTTTCCTACAATATTGCAGTTAATTTACACTTCCATTCCACTAATGCCTTTCATAAACTTAATTAGAGTAAAAAAAAATGTCGCTTTGGTTTACAAAAACTTGAAATATGAATCAAATGCTTCATTCTCAGATCAGTTACTTATTTTGATGCTGATTCGTCATTTTGTTCATCATGTACAGAATTCATCCAAATTTGGGTATTGAATTGTTCCGTTTATCTTGGAGAAAGGATGGGGCCGACGAGACTGAGTGGAGTACCAATCGAATGACTTCGCACTGCTGTTGACTTTTCATTTGTGGGAATCCCCTTAATTTAAGTTTCTCTTTCTTAAATTATTAGATTTATGTTGTCTTCAAAGTCCATAAAATTTTTCAAATTTTCAAAAATGTTTTTGCATCACTAGAGTGGCTACTTTATCTCAACGACTTTTGGTCTTAGAAGATTCATAATTTTCACATTTCTAACATAAATCACCTGGTACTACAACAGGGATGGATGCCCTTTGATATCTTTCATCTATTGCTTAAATCAAAAAATGAAGCTCATTATTTCAGTCAGAAATACCATCAGATTTAAATTTGTTGGAGTATTTCGGTAGACAATAAGTGTAAATCTCGGATAGATTTCATATTTGACTAATAACAAAAACTAATCCTGGTTCATTTGAGGTAGACAACCAGGTGGTTGTTGCAACTAGAAATGTAAAGCTTGTTTCCTTATGCTGTGTAATTTTAAAATGAAAAGACCTATTTACAAACTGTTTTAATAAACCAGTAAGTCTGATTAAGATGACTTTTGCTAAACTTCATGATGATCAGTAATCAGTTCATTTCAGAAATATGCTCCTTTGCAAGGCTCCAGTTTATATTGTAACTTCTACTGTAACAGAGCAACTTCTGCAAAAATCTTGCATGCCAAACCAAAAAAAAACTGGTGATGGAAGTATGAGTTGGCGGAATGAATGGAATGAAATGAATCGAAATGAAGCATCATATCTGTGTGATGACGAGAAAGGCATTCGTCCAAATGGGCTAAGGATTATTAGCTTTTTTCATGTCTTGCAATATGTGTTGGAATGAAGAGAGGACATTTCTCCATGATGACATTTTTTTTGTTTTATTTATTCTGTTTTTCTCTTTTTTATTCGTGCAGTAGCTATTTGCTAATTCCTGTGATGATTTGGAGTCTTGAGGTGGGACTTGAAACTTTTCCTCTGCCATATTTCCTTTGACGCTTATATTTTCGAATATTTGTTTGAAATGGACTGAACTGTTTATTTTAGTTCCACCCGAGGTGAGTTATTGGACAGGGAAACAAAGGTTGATCCATTTTGTTCAATTAATAGTTTCATTTTAATTAAAGTCAAGTAATGAAGCTGTTGAAGGATTTTTTTTTTAAAGCACGGATCGTTTTTGTTGGAACAGTTGTACCTTCGAGGAAATCGCTGCACGAAGCTTAATTGAATTATTAGTTCTGTCTTTTATTATAAAGCTTGGTTAAATTTTTAAACTTAAATTGAGGCTGGATTGTGCTTTTATTGCGTAGTTTTTGTTGGTAATCTCATGTACTGAAGGTTTGCAAGTGCTAAGGTCATGGATTCAAGCATAAGAAATCTTGTTAGAATGAAAAAATTTGCTCGGGTGATGAGTGGCAGCAGACGGATCGTAAAATTTTTGTTACTGATATAAGTCAACAGTGGACGAATCGTCCCGGCGACGACGAGACGGCAGCAACTGTCACTGACGTAACCCAATCTTTTGTCGCCATAGCTATCGTCAAATTCTGTCCTTTCGATCAGTTCGTTTATTATAAAATTTACAACTTTTCCATTGCATATCTTATCACCCGTAGACAATCTTCTGCAATTTAAACCAGATTGATCGGTTTGCATGCAACCGGAAAGGTGGAGGGCAACCGGTAGTAGTTGCCCTCCACTTCTCAGACAGGGCGGGCTGTTAAGTGAGCTTGGCGACACTTGTAAACGACATCGTTTTTCCATCCATTAATTCTGTTCGTTTGTTTTTTGATGCCATTTTTTCCCTTACCTCCCAGACACATAAATCATTTTATTTCGGTCCCGCCAGTAGTATTTCCTCCTTACTCACTTTTTTCGTGTCCATCAAGAATTACCTACGCCTTGATAAGATTTCATCCGTCATTCATCCTAAATGTTCTGTTTGGATTATAGGCCTGTCCGTTATACCTTCTTGTTATTGAGTTGATTTTTTTAAACTTTCATTTACTTCAACCTAACTCTCTTCATTTTTGCATTCTCTCGGAGCATAATTTTGGATACTAATTTACATATTTTTTGTCTTGGAGGGTGACTTATTGAAAATTTACATATTGACTTTTTCTCGACCTCGCATCTGGTTTAGTTTAGTCCAGACATTTACTGTTACTGCTCCTGGTCCTATCATTTCCTTCTCTTTTTTTAACGGTTGTGATTTTGTTTTTTAGCAAAAGCTAGTCTTCATTTCTTTTTGGTTCATATCGATTGAATTCCAGTTTCGTCTAATTTTACTATTTCTCGTGAAAACAGTTCGTTGCATTAATTACAATTTTATTCATTCATTTCATAATGATTTATATCATCAGTAGTTGAGGTCTTGGCCCATTTCTTGATTGCTTTTAGAATTTTATTCTTCTCACCATTACTCCCTCAAACTTGTCACCACCACCCCTAATAAAATTTAGTGATCAATTTTCCCTGAGCTTTTTTCCAGTCTTTTTTCAATAAATTCATGAGTGCTGATCCACCGCTCCAAAGTACTGAGCAATATTTCCACCACGAGATATTTGTTCTTCGAGAATAATGTTAGGAACAGTTTGTCATCATAAAATATTATTCAATTAGATGTAATAAATTCTGGGAATGGAAGTGGAATTAGGCAGGTGATGGACTCAGTTTTGCTGGCAAGCTTGTCTGATGAGATTGGAATGCCACATCCACGCTTTCCAGATCTGTCAGAATTATTTTTCACCATTCATTTTTCATCCTATCACCTACCGAAGTTGAGTGTTTTAAGTTTTCCGAACGCTGATGGCTCACTGTGTCTGGTGTGACAATCATCAGGGAGCACATTGTTGATTTCAGTGTAGTTTCATTCTTAATTCCGATTTCTTCGCATCCTTCTTTCTCACTCCCCCCCCCCCCTTTCTCCTTACTTCCTCTTCTCCCACCCCGTCGCTTTCGTTAATTATTGCTTCATTTTTGGGTTGGATGTAATATGATGACAAGGGTGGTTGATGATCGTAGCGAGAACAAATTAAGTGAAGGATCAAATAAGAGAAAGTGTTATCATGTAACATAATGATACATTGATAAATGATTAATCGAAGGTAATTAATGTGTGAGTTCTGAACTTATTGTTAACTGGGTAACTAGGAAGTAGTAATTAGACGTATGTTGATTTACGTTCAATATGTCTACGCTTCTCCGACCAAGGAAGTTTTTCATTTGTTCTGTTTTCGTGGTTTAGTCGAAAATTTTTTCCCGTTGTTTGAACATTCCCGTGTTTTCTGATTTGCACATTTAACTCACAGTTTCAATTTTTTTTTTTTTTTTTGAAATTTTTAGAATCAGTTTCATCGATATTAAAAGTGAAAAACCCATTTCTGCTGTAGTTGTGTATTCATATTATTAATTCAAATTTCTAAATAGTTGAATTGAAATTCAACTATTTATAGAGGGAATAAAGGGATCATCACGTCATCATCATTACGTATACTTGGCTTTTTATTCCTCGAAGCTCTATTGCTTTAAACACTCCATCTGTGTGCATTGTGTTTTTTCAACGCCTTCACGCAAACGTCTGTCGTCATATGATGCTATCTTTCTGGTGCTGTTTAATGAACACTTCATTACATTACTTGTATAGGCTCTGCTATTGACCTGACTCTTCATCGAGTGTCCAGTTGCCATCTATTTTATCAGTGATTTCTTTTAAATTTTAAGAAACTTTATCATTTATTAGTATTTATTGGTGTGTATGCATTTTACAGTTACTGTTTAACCAAAGTGTTCAGCTCACTTAACAAATATAAAAATTGCTGTCCAAAAAATATGTCTTATTTGCTTTTTTCAGTATCGTTCCGATTTACTACTTCTATAATTACGGAGCCGTTTATTTAATTTCTTACCAAATTGACATATATGACTTCCCAGTTTCAGTTTTTTCTCTTCTCTTGCTTCGCACCTGCACAAGGAAGAGTAACTAGTGCAGTGCTTTCTAGTTTTTTTGCTCGTGCTTGATGTTTGAGTTAGTTTATCACTGATGTCATACATCACTGAGTTATGTACGAATGATAGAGAATACGAATGTCTTTTTGGTCAGTCGCCAGAGGAGATGGCAAATAGTGAACAGAATTAACCGCTATTATGTTGCCAAGGAGTTTTTATGAGTGGGAATAAAAATATGCTTTCCATCCTTCGAGAACAAAGTATTGAAGATCAGACTGTTCAAGCCAATTTCTGAACTCAAATTTCTTTTCATTCAAGTACTTCAAAATGTCTTCTTTTTTTCGTTCAAGAGACCGGAAATTAAAAGGCATTAAAGGGTTGGGCTTGGTTATTGAAGGAATTCAGGTCCTTTTATTGTACAACGACAAATGATTATTTCTGATCTCTCAGGGAAGGGAAAAGAGGCGAGGAATGTCATATTCTTTGCATTTCGTTCGATGATGTTTTAAAAAGCGTACCTTTCTAAACATTCATTGTTTTTTCTTTTTTTTTTTTCGTTTCCTGAAAACTCTAGCAATGATATTATTTTGATTACAATACTTAGTAAAGTTCGGATACATTGAGCAGTGCTAGACACTTCTTTCAATTCGTTTTAGGCTCCTAATTATAAGTATTTTTAATTTAATTTGATTTTAAAATTGGTTTCCAGAAATATAAAATTGGTGTCAGTTTACCTTTTCGAGTTCCTTGTTACTTGACAGTGCTGTGTCGCATGTCCAGCATTGTTTTATTTGACCCCTTCTTTTTTTTTAGTAATCCAACAGCTATATTAAAACTTCCTTTTCGCTAGTTGCTCTTCACATATTTATCCATCGTTTCGCACCTTGACATTGAGATTTTGTAATGCTTGATTTTGAAATCTCTTTTAATTGTAGCCTATCATTTGTTATCTTCTCCCAACTGGACCACCACTCTTACCAACTGTATCTATGATGATATTACCACCATCGATGAGAAGGTCAAGAAATGAACGTTCAATCGATGACATCCCAGTCGAAGTATTACTGATGATTTTTAAACGGTTTGCGATTTTCATATTCATTTGATTCCAGTAGAGCTTATATTTTATATATTTATATTTTTACGGATTAACATTAAATTTGAGTAAATCTGCTTAATATACAGCAGATGAATTTGGAAAAGCTAAATATATCAATGTTTTTGTTAATTTTTTATAATTTCTAAAAACATTTTGTAGACACAAAATAAATTTGAGAAGTCAGTTATTAACTTGTCCCTTGGCTGTTCAGCATACCAAGCAATACTTCTCTTTCCCTTTTTTCCTTTGAGCCATTGACGTCACTCATTTAAAAGTGCTTTCTGGAAAGCCGCATATTTCTAGAATGGATGATGTCATCGGATGTTTAAACGAAGGGGAATAGTGCCTAATACGGGGCGAAAGTTCTAATGAGTGGAATATGCTTTATTAAAAATTTCTTTTTTTTGAAATCGATTTCTGTTTGTTTTGTTGGCTTTTGCGCCTATAACTAACTGCTTTTATTCCATATTTTTTGCTCTCATAGTAACGAGCGATTAGAAGTTGTTGTAAGTTGGAATGTAATTATTTTTCGACATAATTATATAACAGCTAATAAAACTGTTTGATTATCCATGCAGTCAAATCAGTACGAAAGAGAATAATCGAAACAGAAGCATCGATATGTTTCCGATCAATTTAACATAATACTGGTAAATTTGAATTTCAGATGCGAACCATTAGCTTGTTTCCGAGCTCGTCTAGTTTGCCGGCGTTGGCGTATCGTAATTGATAAAATGGATAAAGAAAGCCGTGAGGCAATCCTTGGTGAAGGACAAGCCCGTTTATATATATGTGATCGACGACGGTCCGTCCGTTTTTGTTTCACGTCATTTTTCAGAATTGTGTATGCCAAAAGCCCCTTTAGCCGGACATTCGTTTGTAGTTATGTTGCAATGGGTGTCGTATCTTCATTAATGCTTCTTTTTTTTTTCAGTGCGATTCTGGAAAAGTTCAGCAGTCTTCCATCATGTTCCAACTCTGTCACCGAGTTGATAACAGCGCGTAAATCCGTGTTTTATGCAGACTGCTACGCACATACTGCGCTCAATAACTGGACCTATCGTTTCGATATGTCAGAATGGACACGTAATTTTGATATTATTGAGGTGAATAATAGATATTTGAAGGAATTTAAAGTTTTTGGTGACAAATAATAAGACATTAGAAATTTAAAGGATAGCTAAGGTTGGAATTTACGGTATTCTACGTCATCGTCAGTTTAGAAGGACATTTGGGGAAGTGTAGGGCTGGTTTGTGAAGAATTATGCATGCCATACTGATTTCACGATATTTTTGTGAAGATGAAAAAGAGATGTCTGTGAACTGTTTGCATTTGGGCGGCAGTGGTATATCAACTCATCGTAAGGTAGTCGTCAGTCATATGCGAAAGAATGTTTGGCATTTAGACCGTTCACTGAATGGCAAACATAAATATCTTTGCTGTATACTTCTGAAGGTCGTTGAGTAATGAGTGCAACGGCGTTTTAGATTTCTCAAGAACTACAAGAAGTTCTTGAATTCTCCAACAAATTGGTGAATATATATGTATATATATGTAACTTCTGTATAGAGTAGTAGAACGATGGATGGTCCTTTGTCTGTGATATGATTGAGAAGCTTGGATAAATGGAATTACTTAAATTATTGATTATCAGAATAAGCTATTGCCAATTAGTAGGAAGAGTAGGAGTCGAGAAGTCTTATTCAACAAACATTTTGTGGAGTTTTTTGGTTTTACATTTTTCAATGTGTAGATGATGTTAGGTCTTGAAAATTAGTTTTGCACTTTCTAACTTTTTCCATAACTTTCGCGGAACCACTGCAGTTTTACATATATCATCATCATGTCATTCCCCTCCATTTCCAGACAACCAAATGATGTCATGCACTAAGTATTTTCGTAGCTTTCCGAATTACAAATTATGCAGACATTACACATTTCTTTGCATATTTGAAGAGAACTTTTTGGTTTTACAGTATCATTTCTAAATGGTCGAGCCAATAATTTAGTTCAGAAAAAAAAAAAATTTAAGTAAGAATTACGGTAGGGTATCGAAAGGACGTGGGAACTAATCACTAATCCACTTGTATGTTTATGCACTTTTTTACAGTTTGTTAATCGACTTGCTTCTGTGTTCCCGATATCAATGGTTTACTTGTCTACAGTTGTGCTGAGTAACTGGTCATATTATTTTTATCACCAACTTTTTTCAGGTATGGGTACAGAATTTCGGCGCTTTCCTTGAACGTGACCAAGGACGCATCATCATTGATAATGCACTAGCTCCTCCGGCTATATGCAATCAACCAGAAAATTTTAATCCAGAAAATAAAATTGCTTCCAATACTGCAAGTTTCTTATTACTTTGTCGTCAAGCAACCGTTTTTTGTTATTACATTTCCTTAGAATTTGACTTCCAGCCAAGTTAAGGGAAAAAATGTCTGCATTTAAATGGATCCAGTGATATATTTGTATCATTTATATTTATATCCAGGAAATATTTTACGAATTTTATAATTTTGCAGTTGCTACTTTTCTTTTTCATTTAAATAACGAATAAATTATAATGAATAAGTAATCATAATTAATAATAGTAATAGTAAGGGTAATTAATAACAGTGATTAACAACAATAATAAATGGTGATATATCAGTAATTATTAATGATAGTAATAATGTATGGTAAGGAAGTAAAAAACATTTATTAATGGATATTAATAATATTTTTTTATTAGTAAAATTGTAACTATATATAATTATATCGTAAATTTCCAGCCTTCTCCCACTTCTCGCGCATCATCTCAATCCCCACATGCTTGTCGAAGCGGTGGAAGTTCTTCTGGGTTATTTTCGTATGCTGCCAGTATGCCATACAATTTGCTTCCATCGAGTCAGAAGAAATCTCAGATCATACCGAATGTTACATCAACTGCCCTGTTAAACGAGGTAGCGCTTGATGTTATCCTTGAAATTTATATATTTGCGGTTTTAAAAGTTTTTAGTCCGTATAAGCAACCCAATTTAGTTTCAGAATGTAAGTACTGAGCTAACGAAACTTTCGGATGGACGTTTTGAGAGACTTGCTGAGCAGCTGCGTCAGATTCATCCACTTCATCTGATTTTTCATGATTTGTCATGGTATCAAAAAAGACCGACACTACTGTTGTTTTGGTTTTTAAAAAAGTAAGTCTTGAGAATAGTTCTGAACAGTTTGAAGAATTCGAGAATTGTGTTTTAGTGGTGGATGAGCTTTTTTGTTTTTTTTGTATGTTATAGTAGTTTGAAGCTTCTTTCTCAATACTCGCTTATTCTGTTATAGCATCATTTTCAGGTTACCAAACTTACGTCGTTTGACTCTTCATTCTATTCGAGGTGATCAGATGATCGAGTTGCATAAGGTCTTTTGTGTAGATGGTATAGATGAATTGAATATTATTCAACCGGTAATAGTTATTGTAGTTTCTATTCATTGCGTTCAGTTGTCTTTCTGATATTTTGAAGTTTCTAGGAAATGGTCTTCCTTAAGGATTAATTGAATTACAGGCCTACAATTCATGCATTGTTGTTAATGAAGGCCTTCTCGATGCATTTCTCCAGGTAAGCAGTCCAATCCGTCGACGATTCCGTTTGCGCCTCACTGGTAAAACTGATATTAATGCTTCTGCTCTCTGCAATTTTATCCGCGTAAGTTATTTTTCGTCAGTTCTTGTAAAATTCAAAATATTTTCAAATCTCATACATTTTAGTTAATTGTCTCTTCTTAAAATTTTTTTTTTTTTTTACTTTTTTGAGGGCTCAAAGACAGCTGCCGAACTATTGTTATTGAGTAATGGAGTTGGCATAGATAATCTAATTAGATTTTGCAGTATTCCTTCACTGTGTTTTGACAGTGGCAACTGTTAGCATTTAGAAACTTTTTCTGTTAATGCTCATTATTAGAAACGCTGAAGATAACATTAAATATAGTGTTTTGTAACATTGGCAATAGTCCTTTCTTCCTTGTCAATCTTAAATGTGAGAGCATCTTTAAAACTGAAATCGGACAAAATTTTCTAGAAATGGCGAAACCATCGAGAAATTATACCATTTCATACCATTCTCATTGATGAAACATGCGTTTCTTCATCAGAGTTTATTCATGCAACAAAGTGTCCGGGATGTAGTGACTGCGGTGGTGAGGTCAGTTTTTGCGTTGGGCGTTTGTTTTTATTTACTTATATATTTGAACTATAGTTCTATAAAACTGACTCTCAGTATATAAAGCATTTTTATAAAATCTCCTTTTCTTTGTTAGGTTTTACGACACAAATCTAATGGTGCTACATGGAATACCAAACAGCTTGTTTTCCGACATCGCAAATATAATGTGTGGATAAATTACAAATCTGAGAGCGGGTTTGTTTTTATTTAATGCAGTGGTAATCAGAAGATGTTTTGTAATGTTTCTATCATGTGTGTCAGAAGGAAAGAAACTTTAATTTTCCTTATAGCAAATTAATGAATTAGGAAAAAAAATCAAACATTTTCTAGTTGCGATTTCTTCCTGAAATGAAGTCTTTAATCTACTATTTATTGCAGAGCAATCAAAGTTACTGTCAGAAGTTTATCCATAATTAAAAATAGCTTATTTACAGATATCTTGTATTCACCTATTACAATCCGAAAGACAGTAATCATTTTACGGTAAAAACAGTAGAACCTGAAAGCACCGTTGTTTCATTCTATTCATCAACACCTGTATGCCTAGAAAAACCGGAAGAAAGTGATATAGCAGATCGTACTTCGTCAATACTCAAGAAGCCAACGGCTGCTGCAGATGAACTGACAGTGTTACAACGAATTTTCGCTCTTATTCGAAGCAGTGCTTAAGAAAATAAATTTTCCGTTATCCCAGCCTCATTCATCCTTCGTTTTCTTTTTTGTAAACATTTATGAACGGTATTCCATTTGTAAGAGTATTATTTATTTCAAAATGTACTGACAAAATGCTCACTTTTATTTGTTAATATAACTTTGTATGAATACATGAGCAGCTTTGCCAGTAGGATCTAACTTACTCTTTTGGAAATAGAAGAATTTGCAACTAATTATTTTTGGTCAGTTTAGGAAATATAATCATAGCATCTTGTCTATATGTTTATAAAACAATCGATTAGCTCTAATTGGCTGGTTCATGCGGTGGTTTTAATTTCTTGCAACTTATATGACTTTGTCATCCAAAATTGATTAGCGGAAATTGAAATGGCCTGCCCATATGTTCATTATTATTATTATTATTTTTTTTTGATGATCTTGTTTATGAACAGAAGCATTTAAAATATTCGTTTTTTTTTTTTTTTTTTTTTTTTTTGCTGGTTCTGTAACTGGTGATTTAATTTCAAATTTTCTCTGGGACTGCCTAGCTGCGACACGTCTTCTGAGCTTAGTAAACTTTTCTGCAACCTTGTCCTTTCTCCCTCCACTTCTTTTCTTGCTTCTTTTTTTTTATTTATCTCTCTCAAACTGTCAGATTTAGACAGCTTTCTTCTGAAGTACCAAATATGAATGTTTCCTAAACAATATCTTGTTTGTAAACAGGTGTTGTATATATTTGTATGCATGTGCGTATTGTCTCTGTGCGGTGTGATGCCCCATAGATGTGTGTGTGTGTGTGTGTGTGTGTGTGTGTGTGTGTGTGTGTGTATGTGTATGTATGTGTGTATATATATAGTTTTAATATTTTTTTATATAAATGTACATATGTGTTGTATGTTTTTTAGAAAGTTGATCATATGAGTGTGTTTCTCTGACCCTCAAACTTTCAAATTTGCGCTTGTTAATGGTCAGCTTTCTCAAGTTTGTGTTAAACTCTACTCCTGTACAGAAATAATCTTGCAATCCCTTTTCCTGCTACTCTTCGATAATTTTGTTCCCTGTCCCGCAGATGCTCAATATTCAAGCTGTCTCGCCTTATTTCTTTCCTTTTTCATTTTGCTGTCATTTCATTTTTTGATTTATAAGGATAATATTTTGAAATAATCAGTGAAGGGCAAAAGAGAAGGATAAGTCTAGAATGTGTTCTCTATGTTTTCAAGTGGTTCAAAACTCTCGGCAAATTTATTCTTTTTTTTTGAAATCACAAGTAGCTTCAGTGCATTTACTTTGCTGAAAGTTTTCCAGAGTCTGAATACTTTTTCTTTTGAAGAATTTCAGTTACTCATCCCTTCCTTCGCAATTTTATAATCATAGCATCTATTATCATTCCCGATATCCCTTTTGCGTTCCTTTCTTTCGAAATTCAAACACTGTGCTGTATCGAAAGTTCTTACAGCACTGAGTCGAGACTTGCATACGCATTAAATAGAGTATTTTTGATCAGCAAACTTTTTCCAGCTGAAACGGGCTGCACAATTTATCTTTCTTGGTATTTTGGATAGTGACATTCATTCTGATTCTATTACCTGGTTAAATTTGCCAACCCAAATATAAAAAAAATGATTCCTCGAAATTATTCATCTGTAAGCTTCTTTTACCGTGAACTGCTGTATTGTTAATCGGGAACATCTTTCATTATCCTATACGTTTGCAATGATTTTTATCCATAAACAGTTCACGATCACGAGTATGCTTGTGAGTACATCGTTCCACATATGTTGTGTATTACAGAATTATAGTTGCATATATGAGAACTTCCTTTTATCTTACGTAAAAGTGAAATTAGTAAGATCCACATTGGAACGTGTAAAATGTTGTCTAGGGATTTCATGAAATACCTGAAGCCTATTTGGAGTCCAACAAATCTCAGCTTCTTTTTGGCTGATCTATTATAATTTCGAGTAGAATTTTTATTAAGCAGAATTCATGTACATAAAACATCATGATTCTTTAATTTTGTCTTGCGACAATCGCTTCTTAGTTGTTTGCGTCTTGCTGATGTTTTCCCTTTTTTTTTGTTGCAAATCATCCGAAAGCTTCGCTGTATTCTCCTGTTCATATTTACTGAGCAACAAAGGAGCCCTTGAAATCTTTTCTTCTGATCTTGCTATCTATGCAATTATCAGCACCGTAGCTGCATCATATCTACTGATAAACCATTCACTGTATTCATTTATGAAGCTTTTTGTTCTTTTCATCATTTCATTTCTGTTCTTTTCTTTTTCTTGTTCATTGAAGTAAAGAAATTTATTCTATTTACTGTTCTCATGATATCACATCAGTTAGATGTGCTTAATGAAAGGATCATCCCATTCATTTAAGGCTTTTAAGAAGCACATTATGACTAGATGGAGTCCTTTACCTGGCCGAAATATGTGTTGGCTTCTTTATCTGCCCAGTTAGTACATTTGAAGAAGCGGGAATATGAAGTTTTGAACTGTTACTGAAAAGTAGAAGAGAGGAAGTTTGATTAATCAGTCTGTTGTTAAAACACCTCTGTTGTAAGCGACTGAAGAAAGTTTCCAAATCTCATCCTATACACCACTGATGTGGTTCTTCAATTGTTTCCGTATCCTTATGCAGTGCTGTTATTTCCTGTTAATTGCCAGCTGCAACTGATGAATGATTTTCTAATCATTGGCTTTTCTAAATTAAAGGAAAGCTTAGATTGTTTGAAGATAAGGAGGATCAAGTGTTAAATTGTAGTTTTTTTGCGTAAGAAACTATGAAATTTAGAATTTGTAGCCAGACGGTGTTTGGAACAGTAAAGAGGTTCCTTCATGTGGAGTATAACCTCTTGCTCCAGTTGTTTGCAAATCCTTAACTATCTGCCGATGACTTCAACAGTAGCGCTTTAAGAAATAAGTACGATTGGAATTTGAGAAATTCATTTTAAAAACTCGTAAAATTGTAAAATTATGTCCCATTAATTAAGGAGTTGAGGATTTAATCAAAATCTGAATCTCATTTAATGTTATAATATTGCCATAGATGTTGAAGCCTAGAGATGGTCTAAAATTTTTTGCTGTTCACTACCTTTCCTCCCACCCCATCTAAGTCTACACTAAATTACTCTATAAGTAATGTGTGAATGCACTATAACTGGAATTTTAGTATCATCGGATGTCTATCTCCTAATAGGAAAAATAGATGCACAACATGAAGAGTATTGCGAAACGAACTCCATTAAAAAAAAAAAAAAGACATTCCTTGTTACGTTCTGGATTGGAATCATAATTTTCTAGTACACAAATCAAGAGAAACTTGAATTATTGCTTTTAATACCATAATTTCAGTTCTGTTAATATCTTCTCTATGGCATTTGAGTTTTAATTGACGCGAACGCATTCATTCTTTCATAAATTTATGATTATTAATGCGATCTATATGAGTGTTTTAAAAGCTAAAAAGGAAAACAAATACTGTTCACTTGATTCAGTCAGTCATTTCGAAATCATTTTTGATTTTGCCTTTCTGAACGAAACCTCATTAATTTCCATATATTCGGAAATTCTTGCTAAACTTTGTGTCCTCTGAGTGATTTGGGTTCGAGGAAATATGAAAATAGCCAACTTGTGCGAAGCAACAAAACATGAATATATTGTCTCTAAAATTTTGAACATGGCACTAAACATTTTCGAGACCTTAGGTAGTCTAATTTTCTACTGTACATTACATAACATCATGGTATTAATCGTTTCTTTGTTTTATATGTCCAGGTTTAAAATGTTCACTTCTTAAATCTGCTAGTCATTTTCCAGAATAAAATGGAACCTGCTTCATAAGTTTGCATTATGATTAGATAAAGTATATCTAGCTTAATGTCTTAACGTAGAATACCAATTTTGGCTCAAGAAAATTTAAAATTATCGGCAACAGTGAGCATAGATAACTGACATGTCAGTTCTGAATGCTTGGATTTTTAGATTAATTTAATTCATAATGGGAGTATATAAGTTGGAAGAGTGAGCCGCCGGCTTCTCGGGAATAGAATTTCATATCACCGATATTAACAAATTAAGGCTGATACAAAATTCACTGCTGAAAACAAAAAGAGCAGGATTCAGCGTTGTTATTTTGCATCATCCAGTTTTCATATTTCATTAAATAATTCTTTATTTAAATTTCATTTATCCGTCTTTCCTGTTCCTCCATTTCCCTCCTGAGGACCGGTGGTAAATCAGAACCAATCTGGAAGTAACAGGTGTGAAGTGATTTATTGGTAGTTAGCGAAACAGAACAATCATCGATTAAACTTATTCATGGGGTTGTGTCCTCTAATTATCATTTGCATACAGGAGGCTAATGAGCATCGAACTTTCGATGATGGCTAATGAGTAAATTGTAGGAATTATAGTGGCTAAAGCATGACAGCCAATCAATCGGCGGAAACTTTAAGGGAATATTTTTGAATTAAAATCTTACTTGCTGCTCAAAGAATCGGCGTGTCTCTTTGGCTTCTTCTAACCAGAAATCCTTTTGCACACTCAGTAATTTGACCATATCAACTTCCGGCAAACCTGAACAATTGATGCTACTTTCCGTCGGGATATTGCCAATTGCAGTTGTATGTGAAATTGTTGTTTTCGCGCCACCTATTTTTTTCACAATCCAGTCCAAAATTCGGATATTCTCACCGAATCCAGGCCAAATACACTTTCCATTGATATCTTTTTGGAAGAAATTTACGAAGAAAATTCTGGGCAACTAAAGAAAATATTTTTAATTTATCTGTTTGGAACTTTTGTTTGACCCAAATAAATTTTCTGAGTAATAGCTGCTTAGATTGGTTGCTGTTGCTATCCTTAGCAAATAAATAAAGTAACGATTTGCTTGCTACATCTTTTAGGAATTTAAAATGCTAGTCGTTATTCTCTATTTGCTAATGAATTGTTCTAATTTTGAGAAAATAGCAGAATACTGGACGACCTTATGGCCCAGGTCATCCATATCAAGCCAGTACTGGAAGTATCTGCCCAAGTTATATCCAATATATTGTCCCATACCCATTGGTTCATGCTCTATTTTCATTTCCTTATAGCCAGCTGCACAAGTTGATTCAGATCGAAGAGATGCAGCCATGAAAACTCCATGTTGCCATGAAAGGGATTCAATGACAAGAGGGAGACTGGATGACCTGAAATTCCCATTGATAAGAATTACGATAGATGCTCTCAGTGGCATAAATGTTTCTACGACTGAATGGGTTTGAAAGCGAGTACTAACTGACTGTGGTTCGACTCACTCCTTATTAACTTTAAAAATGAGCAAAATTTGGCATCTGGAAGTTGTAAGTGGAAAGAAATAAATTAAATTAAGGATTACATAAGAACTTATTGATACTATGAAAGGAAAAAGTAATGATGCGATGTACAGCTTCTATTTGAAGCGAAACTTCTTATCAGAAGGAGCACGCTTCACCGTTATCAGAAGATATTCAGAAATAATAAGAAAGCAGCTACCTTCGAACTCCAAAAATGATTGCGGATATAGGTACACCATGATCTGCGTCCCATTCTGGATGCCTGTTTGGAATCTGCTGAAATGGAGCGCAGTAACGGGAATCTGGATGTGCTGAATAGCCTTCTTGCCCTATTTTCCACTTCTCTCCTCGCCAGTTAGTCATTTCAATCGTTGGATTCTGAAAATTTGTAAAAAGATTTTCACTTCGGACTCAGATTTATTAAGAAAACCGAGAGGAGTGGTTTTCAACAACTAAAGATTTAAATCGAATTTTAATTTCTAAGAAACCTTCAAGTCTTGCTCTAATCCTTCCCAAAAATATTCGCCATCTGCAGTTTCGGCTACATTCGTAAAGATTGTATTTTTACACATTGCAATAATAGCGTGAGGATTGCTCTTGCTATTAGTCCCGGGAGCAGTGACCAAAATGCCATTTTCTGGATTGTAGCCATAAAGACGATCATCCAGACCGAATTTAAACCAACCAATATTGCAACCTGTTTGAGATTACTGTTCATTCACAACATCCCTGATTATTATTTCTCACTATAATACAGTTGCAGGATTCATAAGAGAACAGAGAAAGAATTTAATTCAGATTAATTCGAAATCGATGAAAATTTATTTGATCCTTTCTAGTTTAATCTTTCAAAAATTTTCGATTTAAATTTTATAATCCAAAGACTTGGATCCGGATAAATATGTAACTTGCCAATACACCGCACTTTCCAACCCCTAATTGACGGTTTCATCAGCGCTAAACTTGTTTTTCCAGATCCTGGAGGAAATGCTGCCGCAATGAAAAGCTCATCACCTCCAGGAGGTGTTACACCTATAAGAAATTATTCAATAAATTTTAGTAGCTTTAAAATTATTATTCGTAATTTCTCTCTTTCATAATTGCTGCAACTGTTTAAAATTTCGAAAACTTTAGCTTGATATTAACCTAGAAAATAGTTTTCTACCACTACTTCTCACATTTTGCTGAGCCATACGGAATTTCCTGGATTTCATACCAATAATAAGCGTGTGTTCCGCATGCCAACCATTCTTCCGAGCCACTGTAGATGCCAAACGTAAACCAAAGCACTTCATGCTTGTCAAAGTGTCACCACCATATACAGTACCAAATGACCATATTTGCCTTTCATTGATAAGATGAACAGTAAGTGCCTTTTCGTAATTACAAGGCCAGTTACTTTGTAGTTGCACTAAGAAAAAGTACCTGTTGCTGATTATAAGGTTGATAAGTCCTAGTCGAGAATATTAAAAGGTTATATCAGCAGCATCACGATTTGTTCAAGAAGATATTTACACAGTTTTCAGATCAGCATTTCCAAATCTATTTATGTCATCACTTTTCTCTCAAATTTTCTATCTCTTTTCTCATAGCCATTGAAATTGAAATCAGATTTTTTAAATTTCCTCAGAAAATTCAACGATATCTGTAAATTACACAAACCTTGAATCGGCAGAGGAACACCGGCAGAGTGAATACAACTTACAAGTTCACCATCTTCACCTATATTAAGCCAAACGTCAGGTGAAACGCGCGTCATGATGCACATCAACAGTACAACATACGGTGAATCTGTTAGCTATAATTTATGCATTTTGAATAGTTAACTCAATTTTTAATTTCTGAAATTATGCCCTTTTTCTGATAGCCTAGTTAAACTTGGCTATATGGATACAACGTTTTCCATCATTAGTAGTGCCCTCAAATTTTAAGAAATTGTTGAATCAAACAAGTAAATAAATACTATTTTTGTCGAGATTATTGGAATTTAATACAAAAATCTTCGATGTTGCTCACCATAACACCAGACATGCTGAGTGGTCCCCCTGATGATCCCAATAAAAACGGTACTATATATAGTGTACGACCTGAAATCATATTCCGTAATCACCTCAGTGCAATCCAGCACTGTACGAATTCTGAAGATTTCAAGAAAAGAAGTTTTTATGTAAATGTTTCCCTTGCAAAAAGAAAAGGAATGGAATTTAATCATACCAGTCATACACTTCGGAAACCGACTGTCGAGTTCATCACTGCACTGATTTGGATCCATCCACTGACCGAAAATCGGTTTTACATCCGGAGCTGTGTGACATGTGGTATCATATTTATCTTTCGTTACAATCCAAGTCGTTCCTTTCATGCAGATCGCATCCTGAAGTGATCTATGACATTCCTCACGGATGAGACATTTTTTTTTTTTTGAATATAAGCTCATGAATTTCAGTCAAGGATCTAGCAAATGTTTGAATGGTTCATATTGAGCTGAATACTGAACTCAGGAAAACGGACGACTGGAGACCAAGAGAAATGACATGGAAAAAGAAAAATAATTGAAAGGACCGATTTGAAAGTAACATTCTATGTGCAGTTCTAATTGAAGTAATATCTATCTTCTTTGGAATAAACAAAATTAACAACAACCTTCGGATCGGTTCGAACAAGCCAATTATTATCGTAAGCTTTCAACGGTACCATTAATTTTGCATTTATCAATTCCTTCCGGATATTCATAATTTGTTGCTCAGATCCATCAACAACATATATTTTACTGGGTGTCATAAGCAGAGCCTTTTCAACAACTAACATTCTGACATTTTCGGGCAGTACTTCAAATGCACCCTTTAAAGTAACTTTTTGTTGGGATTTAAGTGATAACAAAAATATCTCCATTATTTTTTTGTCAATATTGATGTCAACTTCATTCATTATAATCATATTTAAGATAAAACTTGTGTGACAATGTGCTAGTTAGATATACCCATTTTACAATTACTCATCTGATATTTATACCAATCGCAATTTGAAACCACTCGGTAGATTCCTTTTTCGGCAATATGACCTCATGTTGAAGAACAGAGATCTTAAATTTATTAACCTCAACAATGGGAATATTTCCAATCCTGTCAGGCTGTTTTGTGGCATTACTGAAAGTTTCGAATGTAATCTGAGCCAGTGATACACCAACTTTGGCCATCTGGAACTGATCCCAGCAAAATTAAATATTATTTTAAATTCTAACTAAATGAAATAAAAAAGCAGTCGAGCTGCCTTCCTCAGTGGAACTAACTGTAAAGAAGGAAGTTTCTGAACACCTGTAGCCTTTTAAAAACACTGACTTTGTCAGCAATCCTTTCGGCTTTTCATTTCAACAATTTCGCGAAAATTTCGATTCAAAAGTATTGAAATGATTTGCATATATTCTTTACACTGTATAATTGCAAAAGAGAGATGTTAATTAACTTTTATGATCGGAAAAAATATTGAAATGGCATGCAAATTTCGGTATGAGAAAGAAATTATAAAAATGGTTGAAAAGATTGGAAAAAATCATTTTGAGGTTACATATAGAGAAAGCAAGATTAGGCTGAATCACAAATGGCACAGCAGCTCGTGCAGCTTAATCCTGGCGATCAAGTTGATCGTTGGCATATAGACAAGAAGCTTGGCGAGGGTGGCTTTGGTGCCGTTTATTTGGTATGCCTTAAAGTCGTTTCAAAGCGATTCTAAAAAAGTTAGAATTTTAGTAACACTGACAATGAAAACAAGCACTATAAAATTTCACGAGAATTGACAAAGTTTCTTCGATATAGGTATCAGATCCAACAGGAAGATATGCATTGAAGGTAGAAGGTGTTAACGAACAAATTCAGGTATTTCCTCAAAATTCTTCATAATTTAAGATTAATTTGCACTTTTTTTGATTTTAGCACGAAAAAGCAGTTATATTTCAGGTTCTTAAAATGGAGGTGTATGTACTTACTGAATTGAATAAACGTAACAATCGACATTTTTGCAAAATAGAGGATAAAGGGCGTTTTGGATCCTTTAATTATGTCGTTATGACTTTGGTTGGCAAAAGTTTGCAGGTTATGTCTTGTTAACAAATAAACTAATAAATGGAAGGAGAAGAGAAACTATTAATTAGATGCTTGAAATGCAGCTGTATAAATATCGAAAACTTCTGAAATTAAGGACCTCCGGAAAGCAGGCCCTGGGCAACATCTTTCAATGGGCACAGCACTTGGCGCAGGCATTCAGGCATTAGAAGCGTTGGAAGATCTTCACTCCATCGGTTACCTTCATAGGTGAGCAATACTAAAGCTCCACTACTACTTCTTTCTTCCTCCTTCAGATCCGAGTAACTTCATCTTTACAATGTTTTAAGAGATGTGAAGCCTGGGAATTACACCATTGGTCGACCGGAGCTTAATGAACTGCGAAAAATTTATGTGCTCGATTTTGGGATGTGTCGAAAATTCACGAACTCTCAGGTGTTCAATGAGATTGAGAGCCATCCTGTTCAGTTAAGCATAAAATTATAGCTCGTTTATTAGATTTGAGGCGTTTTATAGAACGTTATCCGTAAGCCAAGAGCCGCAGCCGGTTTCCGTGGTACAGTCCGTTATGCACCTATATCTTGTCATCTTCAACGTGAGCTGTGCCGTAAAGATGATGTTGAAACGTGGATTTATATGCAAGTAGAACTTACCACCGGGAATTTACCGTGGAAAAACGTCGCTGATATGAATCAAGTCTGTTTCAAATTACATTCTTCAAAAAACAATTTATACGGAAATTTTGTAATATTTCTATCCGAAGAGAAACATTTCGCAGGTTGGTGAATATAAGAAGCGATGTCGTTTTGAGCCAGCAATTAATGAACTAATGGGTGGTTGTGCTCCGGAACTAAGACAAATTATGCAAATAGTTGATGCACTGAAATATTACGATCAACCACCATATCAGCAAATTTATCAGCTGATGCGCCAATCATTCCAGTCTATGGGTTGTCAAGAATTTCCCTATGATTGGGAAAAACCTGGTGGTGGTGTTTTCTGAACAAAACATCCCTGTCGATGTGAGAATGAGTAAATGAGGTATAAAGGTCCTTTTTGGACCTTGAATTTATTAATCCATCTCACAACTCGTTTATCTGCTTGCAAATTCCCGTACTTTCCATAAAACGATATTATAATATGGTGATAAACTGTGAGCACTGAATAAAACTATTATTGAACAAGAGATTACTAATCAAGCAAATACATTAGGAATATAGTGAAACCAACTCCATTTTCATCCTGTTTCGTAAAAATTCTGGGAATATTCACTCTTCTCATGTACGGAAAATTTGGCAGTGTTGAGTTTGGTTCGTGGAACGAATCAGGTCTACCTAACCTTTGAAATCAAAATCAGGCATCTGTCCGTATCAGATCTGTTTCCGACAAAACTAAATCATCATTTTGCTTCTGCGTATCAAGAGTGGAAGCGTAGTAAACTTCCTGTACCGGTTAAAAGGTTGCGTTAGTGTAAAAATATTCCAGAAAAAGTAGGAATTTAATTTCTATGAGGAAGATATAGGAGGATAATAAATTAACAGACATAATCAAATCGGATGTCAAAATCCTGTTTCATTGCTTTCAAAGTCTCCCGGCTTGAAAAGATCGTCACCAGTTACTTCCGAACCTACCGACGCGTTCAAGTGTCCTATCGTGCTTTTTGATTCGCTGATTCTAAAATCAAATTTTAATTTTCAAATTATGATGTGTTTTCATTACTTCAATTAGTGAATGATTTATCAGGTCCTTCAGATCATTTCTTTTAGTATCAGCAGTGGTCTCACCTAATAACTAACTATCAACGAAATAAAGCGTCAACTCTGCATTCTCTCAAAATTGATTTTTTAAATAAGAAAAAGTACATGTCAACTGATGATGGTGAACGAGAGTGCAGTCTTGATAATGATCGGCTCACATAGGTCAAGCCTTTACCGATTGAGCTCGCAGCAGTGGGTTCTTCCCAATCGTATGGATCAGTGAATCTGACAAAACCTCAGTCTTAACCTTTTAAGATACAAGAAAATGAAGCATTCTTGCTCTTCTTGATTTTTATGGTAGCTGAATTGAAATAACTTACTTGTAATTACAATTCTGCATCACGCTATGTAATTTTTCGTAAATGTAGAGATAATTAGGACGAGTGTAATAGTCTAACGTTCGAAGATGCTTCGTGATCTTTGCGAAAATTATTTTATGTATGAAATTAGTAATTGAAGTTTGAAATTTGAAATTTCAGTTCATCAAATGATTTTAAAATTTGAATAAAATATTGCTTAAAATTTTATTACCAAAAGAGAAATTGTCGGACGAAAGAAAAAAAAAGTGAAAAATTAATTGATAACATCTGATTAGACAGATTCAAACTTTATAAATGAATTTCAGAAAAACAAAAGCGAACATCAAGCAGTTCTTTGGGGCTGTTACTGCATAACGTAGTATCTAGCGTCTGGAATTTTACCTTGCCAATCTCATCCTTACCACTGAAATACTTGACATCTGTGATTGTTCCCGAGCAGAATCTAGGAGAAAGTGTGTGTAACTGAAGAGTACCGAACGTTTTCCCACGGCAACGAACCCCGCATTTCCACCAGCACATACAGCATTGACCATAGATCGTCCGGTCGGCCTTGTTCGTTGCGCTTGTGGGTATTAGCCGAGCAGTACTTTACCGTACCTCTGTAATTTTGTCTTCGAAACATTTTAAATTGAAATAGCCTAGTGCAGATAAGGGAGAATTCCAGCTTCCTTGTCCCTTCCACTTCATTTAACTAGCCATGAAAATCGAAAGATCTGACTTTTACTCTAAATCAGCATGGTAGTCTCGATTTTTCTCAAGATGCTATGAATGAAGGATGTCCATAGCCTCATTTAATCAATTTTATCTTATCTGAAACTCAAATTCTTTAAGCAGAAGTATACAATTCACTAAAATGGCATAAAAAAATTATCATTTGTGGTGTATTTCTAGTTTTGTGAAGAATTTCAAAGTTAAAAATGTGTCGCTAACCTAAACAAAGTGTTTGTTCGGGGCATTCGTAATTTAACACTGCCATTATTTCGTATAACATATTCCCGTGATAAACCAAAATCGAGAATGTGGATGATATGAACTGCTTGACCTCGTCGACCAATAGCCAAATTGGCCGGTTTTACATCCCGATGTATATAACCGACCTTATTACACGCTAATTTAAGACTCAAACAAATGAATACCAAGACTTGACATGAAATATTTCTTTTTTCAGAAGTCTTATTACATTTGTTTGTTTTTTGATCTATCACGGTCAATCTGATTAAACAAAAAAAGAAAAAAGAAATTTCAAGCAACGAACTTCATGCAATTGCTTTAGACCGTACAGTATATTGATACCGACCCTGACCTGCGTAGAAACTGTACATACTGGATACTGCCTGAATAGTTGGCTGAGCGAACGTCCTAGAAGTGTCATTACCATATATGAATACCTATAAAAATGACTGTAATGGAATTTCAAGTTCAACACTTATTGGCACATTATTGTTAAGTCCAAACAACTGATGAACCATACTTCCTTATCTAGCAAAACGGAGTAGAAAGTTGAGAAAGGCATTCGGTAACAAGAGGCTAAGAAGAAACGAAATTCAAACGTTCGCTTTTTAGCAGACTGAAACAATTGTGCCACGTATTTACGGCCTTCTAAACGTTTGAGTATCTGCAACAAATTGGTTGATGAGCGGAATTCAACTGAAGGCTAAAACCGAAAGAATAAGTCAAAGGTCACCAGTCAAAATGAATCTTGAAACACATTTGTGAGTATTTTTAATTGTTAGGGAAGTCCATTTTGTTTATTTTTTTTATACACATTTTAATAATAATTATATTAATTGTGCAAGTGATTTCAATCTTTTAAACCAAAATTTGCAGATTTGAGCAATTCCTATCCCTTAAAAATGTTTTATCGCAGTCCTTAAAATTAGAATTCATATATTCTTCGTGTTCCTCTTTTTATCATTGATAAATGCTTTTGATAAATACAATGAATGATGAAATTCCTAGTAACTTCAAGTTAACAATCAGTTATGAAGTTTAGGTATTAAAATGATTCGGAAAATTATAGATATCAAATGATGTTTTCAAAACCTGTACTTCCAATTTTAGGACACTTCCACCTGGTACGGAGTTTGATTCAGCTTTCAGCGCCGCCTAAACATAATTTTCAAATTTGTCATAATGAAATATAAAGAAACTTCAACAAAAGTTTAGTGACCAACTTTGGCAAGCGTCTGAATATCTTCTACTTTGTAAACCGAGCCACAACCTCCTTCGCCTAACTTATCGACGATCCTCCAACGTCTACCAACAATCAATCCCTTCTCTAAATGCAAAGCACCCATATCGGTTGCTAAAAGTTACAAACTTTAAGAACTTTTATAATAGGGTGAGATGGAATTACCAAAAAGCATTAAGTCGGATCTTTCCAATTTGATAAGGTTCGAGACTTAAGTACTAATATTTCATTGGTTAATTAACTTACAATTTGGATTTATTTCTTTTGGGAAAGCTTAATTAACTGAATATAAATTTCTATTTCACTTTCAGTGATTTTTTTAAATAAAATGATATAATTAACTTATGGAAAATTTTCAAGTACTTCTGAAATTTTTGAAATTATTCCAATATTCTGTGCAATTATTAAAGATTTTAAAGGTTTTTCGTGGTATTAAAGGAGCTGAAGAAAACAAACATGAATTTTTATGTGGCATCTGCTGTTCACCAATGACCAATTCTGATAAAACCGATGAAAACAGAAAGTTAGACCGAACTTGACCCCAACCACAAATAAAAATATGAAAGAATAATGGCATTTTATTAAACCAGTTGCATATATACTTTTATTAATGATAATTAATTTATCTGCCAATCTGATAATTTGTGTGAGTATTCTTGGTTGCTTTCCAGTGAAAGAATAAATGGGACAATTTGACTGTTTCTGCTAAAGCCACGCTTTACATTTAAATCAGTTTGTTGCGTTTTGAAACAATAAAAATTTTTATTTTTAAACTGCCATCAGCATTCTTTTGCAGGTAAAACACCTGCAAAAGAATTTACAGTGGAATATGCAAAATTTAAAGGCAATGTATTACACATGAATTCTTCTTATTGCTGATCTTTTGCCTATTTTTCTTTAAAGAATTAATTGACATCAAATCTTATTGATTGTTGCGTTTCGAAATATGATGATAAGGTGGTTAAACACGCAAAAAAAAAATAATCGAGAAGGAGTTTATTGCAGGAATTATTGAAATTGATTGTAGGAAGGTTGCGATCGAGGCAAATTATAAAAAAAAGCAGCTTAAATTAAGTATCACTATCAGTTAATTCCTTCATTAAAAATACATTTGATAAATTCAGTTGAAAAGATTTAAAAGCAAGTAGAAGGGTATACTTTTAATAACTCATCAAATAAGTAAATAACCAAAAGCAGCATATTTTCTATGTCATATATTATATAAACAGCATATATTTCCTTTGATAGGAATGAATATTTATAATGGAAATGAAAGGTTTTTTTTTTGCAAATATCTATGAGTTTTCAGATCTAAAAATTATTATTCGTGTTTTGAAAGAAGAGAAACCAGTAAGTGATAATATTCACCACGGCATATCTTGCGAATATCGAAAATGAGCGGACGCTGATAACGTTGCTTATACTCGGAACAAATATCAGACAAATCAATCTATAATTGTTAATTGATTGCTCCTATTTTTTTTATTTCTATTTCAAGGGAAAAGATCTACTCAAATCTTGCAACAAAATTCACTGATTCAGTTCATTTAGCTCGTCTTGGAGATTTCGTCATTTCAACTTCAAATTCATTAAATTGTTATCACGGATATACATAATCAAATCAGATGATTGCATCTTCGGGATTCGATCTTTCATACAATACATGTTCACTAAGGGATATAAATGTAGTCCAATATAATGTCTTATTCTTTTTCCTTTTGCTTAATATTAATGAAAAAGGCCCACTTCACTCCTACTTATGATGATCCTCGCAATCGTCCTATAGTCAGGCTGCAAACATACTAATGCATCGTGTAATTTTTCCGCAAAATACCATTGTGTGTTATGGGATATTTTTACTGCAAAAAAAATTTTTTTTAAACTAATTGACTGTCACCTATCAATTGGTGATAACAATTTGGTATTTCTGACTGGTTTTTAATATGACAATTTTGTCGATAACTTATACCTATAGTAAGTAACATATTTTTGATGTCGCTTGGAATATTGCTATTGTAACTAATCTGTGTTTCAACGAAATGTCCATTACCACCAAGCTTAGCATTTAAGTTATCGATAACAGCAGCAATGTGTCTCCAGGAATGACCTATGAAAAGTTTCTCGAACAGAGCCACGTTATGGCTTATCTCTTCGATTCCATTTGATACCTGGAGAAGAAAGCGCAACTAAAATAGAAACGAATTAAAAAATTATGTTTCTGATAAGTAGAAGAACTTATACAAATTATTCTAGTCATTCATTAAAATAGGATTTACTTAATACTTTGAGATCAAGCAAAATTGGATGTCCTCTGCTTTCTTCTTATTATGTTATGCTATATATTATTTCAAATATATAGATCATATATCAATTATATTTTATATATAATTTTTACGTTCATTATGCTTTTTTTCTCATTAGATTTACTACCCAATAACTTGCGTATATGCTAGATTCCTTGGTCCGTGTTTCAAGACGAGTCGGATAGGTGATTAACGTTCACATCGAGATGTAACTTAAATAACGCATACAATATTATACAAAACTTTCACTAATAAAAAAGGAATAATTACTATCTGAATAAGTTGATGAACCATTAGTTAAATCATTAAACTAATAAGCAAATAATCTAGAAAAAATTATCTATGATTGTGTGCTGAATTACCCTCCTAACTTTGTTATGCTAGATAGAGTTCCAATTAGAAAATTGACAGTAATTTTGAATTGAATTTCATCTTCCATTAATTACTTGTACGATGAGATCAACATGTTTCTCTACTGTCATCATATCAGTTTCACTGATTTGTTCATCACGCGGCGAACAGAGCAACAAGTGAAGCATTGTACCAAACATTCCGTCTACCTGAAAGGTGCTTTAGTAGTTCATACGGACACATATGAATCTAAAATGGATATTGTTCGAAAGTATAAACTGCAACCTTAGTCACCGTGTCTTGCTCGAGAGTAGTGCAAAACGTAACTTGATAAGCATTCTTTATCGCTTTCATTTGCTGCAAATAAAGCCAATAAGATATCAGCAATCCATTTCGAGTTGATGAAAAAAGATTTCATAGTTTCTAATCCTCAAATTCTATCATCACAATTTAAATTAAATCCTAGAAATCTGAATTTTCCCTTCTTTTTCTTGAATTTTTTCTCATTTCTAAATTTCCTTTTCCTCAGGATGAACTCTTTGCATAACAGTTATGAAGTCCCAAAAAATGGACTCATCCCGAAAGACTCGGATTTATTTCCGCAGTTAGTTAAGGATATTCCTTTATGAAAATTTGCAAACCTTTTGAAATCTCATAAAAATCCTACCAGATGTCTCTTAATAAGTTTCAATCACATACCGTTGTTGTACGTGTACAAGCAATTTCCACTGCAACAGCACGATTCAGTTTGCGATTCTGAAATTTACAGTTTGAAACTCCATTTTAATTTGTCTAAGAAAACCAAAGGTTTTTTGAAAACTCCACTGAAATTTTATAAAATTATTATTCTTTCATACACAAAGTGACTGATAGAGTAAATTGGCCAAGTAGACATGAGTAGGTATAAAGAGAGCTGAAATAGTGTCCAAGAAGAATCCACCAAGTTCATTGTTTAAATCATCCATTAGCGTCTGAAAATTTTCAAAAATCACTGAGACTAGACAAAGAACTCAGCAGAACTGCAAAAAAGAGGATCTGAAGAGGCAATTGATTTCGGAAAGGAGCATCGTTTCTAAAGTTTACGAATTAGAAAAATGGATCTTTATTAACACTAATGTTTTGGAACACGGGACAGTTCTGAAGAAGCTATGTTGATCTTACCATTAGTAACTTAAGAATAGATGTGAGTTAGGTAGGTTACGAAAAGAGTTTTCGCTACTTGATAATTAATTAACAACAGCAATAATTAGCAACCAACAGTGAAAGCTTACCCTGGAATACAAATCTTCATAGGTATTCATGATTCGTTGTCGTTGAAAATTGTTATGACTCACAGTAACTTCAATTATTACTTTGTCGTTGGTATCTACGAAGTGATTTTTTTCTCGATACAGTATATTTCAGAATAAAGAAATTTAATTGTAGCAAAAATTTTTGCTACAGCATTTTAATTTATCTGCTTTAGATCAAACTGAGATATTAAAAAAAGCTGCAATAATACCAAGGCCATTCAAAGCTTGTCGAAGTTTTTCGCTCGCTTTTACTGGATAAAAGTTTTCATGTGATGGACCAATTACAGTTCCATGCATATCCTTATTCTGTAAAATTCTAAACTAACAAGTTGTTTCTTTTATGAATGAACTATCATGAACTCAGTCTATGATTCCTTTCGTCAAAGCAAAATACAAACTTGGACAAATTATTCGGAAAAATATTATGATAAAAGGAAGGCTTATCAATTGTTCCTTCGAGGAAGATAGTAAAACTTACCAAAAACAGGCTTCATCCTTATCCCCTAGTTCGTAAATAGGCCGGTATATCCATTATTTACCGCAGAGTAAAAAGTTTTATCTTCGTAGGCAATACTACACTTAGTTCTAACCAATGTTTTAGCATAAAAAATTTTTTGACTTCAAATTCGAAACAGACTTTGTTCTGGTTCATTTCGTACAGCAGTGGTATGGGGAATCGTTGCGCCCAACCTACTGATTCATTAATCATTTTCTTTTGATTTTCATCCTGTTTATGATCGTTACGATACTTCCCTTCTTTTTTCTCATCTTTTATTTCTTCATTGACTTTCATGTTGTCGTCAGGTATATTTGGAATGCTCTCGCTAACTGGAAATTTTGTTATCTTTGCCTGAAAAGTTTAGAAATTTGGAAATCGAATCACTTAAAGGATGATGGAAAAAGTTGAGATAAGAGGAGGAGAGAGACAAAATCAAATTGATGAATTTTAATTCAGCATACACTGTCATCTGTGCTTGTACTGTCATCCATCACTGACGAAAGGGAGGTTGATGATGATTGCATCTCTCGGTCTTCCGGTTTCTTCTCTTGAAAATGTTGTCGTTGTTGTTGAAGATTCTCTGCTAAAAGGACTAGAGAGCAGTTTATTCAAGGCAAATGTTTATTTTTGAAATTTTTTAGAATTCGCAGAAACGTCAGTCATGAAATGAAACTTTTATTATTAATTAAGCGTCGTCTTTCCTTCCATCTTCATAGAAAAACTAAATTCAAGGGGATTATAACAACGAATTAGGAATAATAAATCGTAAGCAAATGAAATAATTATAAACAAAGGAAAGATAAAACAGACAAAGCATAATTAGAATGAAACGGAATGATAAATAAGTAAATGCTTGGATGAACTACTGTAAGTATTTCGAGTAATTGGCCAGGAAATTTGACAATTTTGAGCAAGATGTCGTCGTTGCAACATGAAAATCTTCAGCTAAGCGGAAACCACTCATCCTAATAGACAACTTTTCAAAAATGGTTCGAAATTGAAAACTTATCTTCATTTAATACTTCTCTTTATTTTAATTTGCATCGATAGTTAGAACAGAAAATTAATTTTTTCGTCATCAACCAGTAAAAATCGATAGAACTGACAAAGAGTTTTAAATAAATCTGGTAAATTTTTGTCGACGATTTTGCAAAGTAATGCATTTTTCAAAATAGTTACAAACTACAAATTCTGCTTGAACGATATTTTAGTTAATGAGTGAATTCCTCTCGAATGTTAAAATTTAAAATAGAAGATTGAACAGCTAATTCAGGAATGAATATGAGGAGTAAAACAATGAGAGTTGTGACTTTAAATTGCCAATGAATTAATTGAAAGGAGTACATTACCCTTAAATGAAAATGTTTTCTGCATAATGCTTAAACATTTACTTTAGAAATTAATCAAACTAAGTGCTTTTCGAAATTTATATATTTATATTACGAAACGTATGGGGATGTTTTCGCTTGTCTCTTACCACTGAAACTAGGGTTTAATCTTTCATGATATTCATCAGTCTTAAAATACTATTAAATTATCCTTTAGACAAATGACCTTGAAAAACTCCATCAACAGAAATTTAAGTGGCCATCTCTAATACTTTAAGCTGGTATTTTTCAGTTAACAGCCTCAATTCATGAAATCTTCATTTTCATTAGCAGTCAACATGCATTCCATTTAGTCGCAAAGTTCTACAACCACTGCGAAAAATTTACTCGTATCATCATAAAGCATACAAAACAAGAGAGATCAACCTTTGTCATGACAAAGTTTTGACTTTTCAGGTAATGAAACGACCTTGTGTCGTACGCTGCACTGTCACTGCCAAGAGAAATGCTAAATATCAAATAGTGAAACCAATTTTTAATTACTTTAAATGACTCACTTCAAAATACATTTTAAGTATTTGAACTGTGCAATCTCAAGGATCACTTTTCCTTACCGAAAGTATATCTTCAAGATCGTTTGGGTGACATCAATCAATTCCTCTTCAGTAAACTTATCAAAGTGATGCACAGTTTTAGGTCTTTCTGCTAATTTCATTTTTCAGAATGGTACTATAATAAGATAAAAAGGCGTACCGGTAAAAGCCAAAGCAGCAGTAATAAGAAAGGAAGATGTATATCCAACAACTGCTAAAACATATTCACAACCGACTGCTAATAATATCGCGCTCAGCGTCTGTAACAGTAACTTTTTTTAATTGATACTAAATTCCAAAAATTCCATCAATTTTTTGGAAGTAAAAGAAAACAGTTGGGCAATTGGGAAAACATACCGTAGAAAGAATTAAACATCCATAATTGGCTGATTTGTGATCCGACCCGAAACACTTAATTGATGCTGTTATGAAGAGAGCATGAGTAGCTGCTAGACAAATAAACATAAGATTCATCTAAAGTGAGTTCGCTTTCAGTTAGGAGCCGAATTAGGAAAAAAAAAGGAAGCAATAATAATGTTTCCTTAATTAATATTCCTTCGAAGCAAAAGCTTCCATGTTTAAAATCATAACCCATATCGGTCCGGAAAATGATGAAAGCTTTCAGAAAAGTTAAGCTCATTACTACATTAAATACAGTAAATTCGCTTACCCAAATGAAGTATATCCATTTCCCACCAGCTGGAGTAAATGGCATTGTTACCAAAAGAACTGTAGCCAAAAAAGTAGCAGTGGATAAAGATACCTTGAAGGAAATATCACAATAGGCTTTAAAATGTAGAATTTCTGAAATCTCTAAAGTAAATTCAGGTTCTCCTCACTACAATCAAACAAAGAAACCTGGAAACTAGTACGATCAGCGAGAATACCCCATCCAACACGAGCCAGAGCGTTACATATGGAGGCTATGCTGAATGCGTAAGCTATAAACATATCGTCATCAATGAACGTTTCTCCAAACGTCTGCAAGTGAAGTTAAATGTATTTCGCAAATCTATAAGTTTTGACTAACATAAGATAACTAACGATAGTCGGAAAAGAAGGAAAGATTTGAATAATTCAAGGACAATGAACTTTTACCTGAAATTTTTTCCAAATAGAATGAAAAGTAAAGCAGGAAATTTTCGTGTAGAAAATATAGAGAGAAGAAAATAAACCAGCCTTGTATAGATTGTAAAACATATTCCCATAAAATGAGCAGCAGAACAAAGCACAAAACAACCAGTAAAAAGTCGAACTTTGCAGCATTTGTAATGGGCTTAAGGATATTTGTTCCTGAGAAGAATTCACCACTTCTTCATCCAACGACTCCTGAAAAACTTGCATTGCAAAAAGGCTTCTAAAGTTCTACATGTATATATTAAAAAAAGATTACTTATTTTGCTCACTTTGAAAATATTCAGTTCATCATCCAACACCATCACCTTAGGCTTCGTATTTCGAATTATCGGTAGGTAAACTTGGAATTTTTTATCGCACTCCCTATTCATGTATTTAAATCGCCTGTCTGATAACTGAAAAGCTTTAGTAATACAAATAAATACCTGAACAGATTCTTGACTGCACACATGCAATCTTGAATAAGCATACGATTTTTTATTACAACAAAACACAGCATATTTACTTTCGAAAAGTTCGCCAAACTTAGCCCATACTGAGTTTGCAATCTGTTCTTGAAGTGATTCTGATTGTTCGTCCTATAAAGATAAAAAATAACTGAAAATTTTCAGTAACATAAAATATGCACCGTTCCGCAAATTTCTGCATTCTGTTGCTACGATTTTTTTTCAAGTACTGATATGTAGAATTTTCGCATCACGAACTAACCACATCAACAGGATTACAAATAAATATTAGACCAGTTGCCTGCATAATTCCATAGGCTATTGCAAAAGTGTAAAATACTAATGGTACTCGAGCAATGACATCCTTATCTGTGAAATAACTGAAATGGTTAAATGTTAATCTCTCAATTAAGATTTCAATTTTTAGCAACTTTTAGGGCGTCAAAATTAGGAAAGCACAAGGTAAAAACTGAAAAAATTACAACTTCAAACATGTAAAGACACCGATAGAATCACATACGCGAATGGGGTTGGTTTGTGATTTAGCGGATTGAGATAGATGGTTTGAAGCGGTGCAAAGATAGATGAACTAATACCGAAACCAGCTGCGACAATACCGCTCACAAATCCGACATGATTTGGAGCCCACTGAAAAGCTAAATTGTTTTCACTACCTTATGAGGAGTACGGTAGTTCTCTGAGGATGCTGATTAAGCTCCGCAAATCATTTCCAAGAAAAGTGCTTAAAGTAAATCTCCTCAAGAATCCCTGTGCAAGAACGTGCCTCTGGCACATGACTTATAAAGACTATCTCGTGATGCAATCCAAACTTCGGAGAGCCCCCAATGAATATTTTTTGCTCCTAAATGAATACAAATGATACTTGCATTAATGACACAGGAAACGGTAAGAACATAAGCTATTCCTTGTCCAAATCCAAACATCATTCCATACGTCACCAAAAATGTTACAAATGATCTCCTTATTGTCCAATATGATAGAAAAACACCAGCACTAAAAATTTCCATTTTGGAATGATGTATTTAGCTCTTTTATAAAAACTAAAAACGTTTTAATATTTATTCAATGTATTTTCTTAGGGAATAAGTTTCCTTTCTTAAGCTTTTTTAAAATCTTCATATAAAGGACTCACGTCATGATAGTACATCCTAAGAATGTTGCAAGTCTCAAGCCAAGTTTAGCATCTAGAAAACCTCCAATGATCATCGCGAAAGGAAAGCAACCTGAAACTGACTCATCATGTCTTAATCTTCCATCCAAGTAGAATCACTGGGAAAATATTAGATAAGTGTGACTAAAACAAAAATTACGCCTGTCTGACCTGTAGTAACTTCAGTTCTGATTCACAGTACTGCTAGTCTTTAGAAAATAACTTGCCCTGGAAAGTGGGTATCCAAACCAACATTTCATGGCTGATTGTAGGATCTGTATTATTACGCATATATGATGCCATGTATGGCAACATATTTCCTGAAGTACAGAAATCAAAGTATTGTTTACAATAAGTCGTGACACAATCTATGAACTGTAAGTTAAATTGACAGAAGTGAAAGGGATCAAGGAACTAACCGAAAGTATGATATGTTCCTAGTGATAAGTGGATCAACACAGCGCCAAACATTACGAACGCCAAACGTGCTAAAGGACTAAGCTTGAAAAGGCATAAAGCCACCGGGTCGGTTAAAGTAATCGCATTCATTTTGTTAAATCATAATCCTATAAGTTCTGCAAATTTGCCATTGAAGGTTGGAATACCTATCACCATTTGGATTAGCTTAAAATTACGTCATTACTGTGAAGGACAAATTGCAATGATAATAGCATGTGATTTACAAATTTCAGTGAACAATAAGAGATAATAAACTTGATTTGATGTTTATTATCATTAACATTAATATTAATGATAAAAGCAATTAAAATAAGATAAAAAGAACACGCCTAATTAGTAAAGTAATTTTAAGATATTTTTACTATTCAGAATAGTCGTAACAGGAATGACAAAGTGATGGAAAAAGTATCGATAAGTCTTAAATAAAATGAAGGTGGAGTGATCAATTTTGGCGTTTGTACCGCAAATAAAATGTGATGATAAGGGAGAAAAGACTTCGCTAATGTTTAAATTCTCTTCGCTCGTTATGATAAAATTAAAGAGCTTATCAGATTTTCCTTTTCGGTTCTGATATTTTTTGGTAAAGAAATCAAGTTCCCACCACCTTTGTTCTGACAAGGCAATTGGGCTGAATAACTTATCAGGATTGAATGAAAGTGAAATTGCGAATATGATGGGTATGCAGAAACGGTAACCTGTTTTTCAGAATTATCGTCGAATTGATCGATGAACGAATGCATCACCAATGAAAAGTTTGAAATTCGTTTAATAATGTGTAGTTATCAGTTCATCACTGTTTCTGATGAAATTTTTCTAGTACCAAAGGTTGTGCATTTATTGCTGGATTCTGGATGACCTGAGTATGTTTACAGGAATGTCATCTGTGGAATTTCTTTTTCTTTTTGTAAGACGAAAGAAGTTGCCGATGAAACAATAACAATTTTATTTTTGTAGGAGAGAGCTGAAGGCCATAAAAAACGGATCGGATCGTCTCAAAATAACATGAAGAAAATCCGCATAAAATTCAAATACTTATTTTAAGCTTCTTGAAATAATGAAAGCTGATAAAGGATTATGGGAAAATTACAAGACAATTGATATTTTAAATAGTGGATTAGAAAAAAAAATGAGGAATTAACAACACTAATGATAGAACGAAGCACATAGATAATAGCAGCTTCTCCCTCAGCATGTAAAATAGGTCTGACGAATTAAAGCTCCCTCAACAGAGACATAGGCTTGGCTTGACCAGTGGAAAATCGATGCAGAAAGGACAGACTTGTTTATTACCTCCCGGGACGTCATCTTAATTTTGCAGGAATTCGGTACTGGAATTAATTGTCCTTTCGGGAAATTAAATTTCAAAATTTGTTTTCTAAAGGGGATGAAACTCAGAGCTTTATATATACTTTCGTTGACAGTTGTACATTTGTATAAATACTTTTGAATGTCGCCTCGCCCTTTCGTTTATTCTTGAACCAAATTACTATTCAACAGTGTTACTAGTTATTTTAAGAAATATTGTCCCCGTAGCTCTTCAGCAAATGAGATTACGCAATTGCTCAATAGGGACCACATCTAACTTCAGAGATAATGCGGAGACACTATTACACTGTTCAACCTATAAATTCTTGTTACCGTAAAAAAAGTGCTCCGTACATATCCCATATAGAACATTTCGTTTTGAAGTAGCGTAATACTTCTCAAATGTTAAATAAGGCAATCATACAATCCTCTAGCTCTTGTTAATTCCTTTCGCCAAAATCCTTCCACCGAATAGCAATATTTTAATCGAGACTGATCGCTAATAACGATCCTTTAAAAGACTAAATTAACTAAGAATAAAACAATTGATACCTGAAATGAATCAATGAAATAGAAGTCATTAGCAGGAGCATGTAGGATCTCAAAGTACGACAGAAGCTCGACCATATCAGCTTTATGTGAATTTTCTCCATGGTAACATTGCATAGCTCCACGGCATAAAAATATTAACTCCTTCAGGAACACATGGAAAAGGATTACTACTTCATATTTGTTCTTCACATGCTTTAAGCAACAAATAACTTGCTTTATACAGAATTCACCCCATACACGGCATAAATAAGAGAATTGGAAGTAATGCGTTAAGCAAGTGGATCCACAGGTGAAAGAAGCATGTATAAAACTTGAGAGTATGAACAAAACGAACAAGTAAATAACGGCACCGAGTAATGTAAATGAGTATATTGAATTAATGCAGCAAAGCAGTAAGTGTAGTGTTTGTAAGCGAATAGCCATTGACTTATTTGTACAATAAATGAACAATACATATAAAAACAGTGGTGAAAGAGATCAGAGTGATATTTGCCGAAAAACAGAAAACGAGGTTGACCAAAAAAAAGTTATAAAGCAAAAAGATTTGAGTTTATTATCGAATCTCTCTCACACATACACATCCGGAATTTCAGCAATAAATAAATGTTGCAATTATGCGCATATAAAAGTACCTGAGAGCAAACAACTTATTATGAAGAGTCATTTTTGTGAGGAAACCCATCATTTTCTATTCGTTCAACGTTACGAAGACGAAAAAATCAAGAAAAGACGAACACCCGTCTAAAGCTCAGGGTTATTTTTGAAGATTCACAACATGTTGAAGTACACTTGAATTGCTGATCAAAATCTCTACGTCATGAATGTTCCAATACCTCAGAATGATTTCAGCATGTCAGACATGTATACTTGAAAGTGAAGTGTCATTCTCCTCCCTGAATCGAAGCACCAAAAATTTTTTTATCTTTGATTTTCTTCAGCAACCTACTCATTCTTCAAAAGAAATTTTGATCAAAGATTTAAGGGAATATAACAAATAATGAGCTAATTTAAAAAATAAAAAATAAAAAAATAAAAACACCTGAGCTAAAAACAATACTAGAATTATCCATATCTGTGCACAGAAATATGCAAGAAAGTTAAAGGAATTATGAAAAAATCTGAGATGAAAACTTCTCAGGAACCCAAATGAAATCCTAGGCAAATGTGGAATTTCTTTTTTATTTTCCTCCAGAATTAAAGAAGAAATATTTACCACATTTGGTATGCAGAGTAAAAGAAAATATTTCATCGGGAAGTGCCATACTGTAGAGAAACACATTCAACAAATCCAACTAAATCAAGAATTATGAGAACTTGTGTGTTCAATTTATGTAATAAAATCTGCAAAGTGAGTGAACATAAACAATGAAAGAAAAATTGATACAAAGCACTCACTGTAAAATGCGCATCTAGTGACGAAAAAGTGAAGTGAATTAGCTTTGAACAATGAAAAAAAAGCTATTCAGTTATATATTAATCTACATTAAAAAGTCAAAACTGCAGGTTGAGTCTAAGACAGTCTTTTGGTACAAACTAATAACATTAAATCCAACTTACTAAGCCAAATCCGATGGATAAATTAATATGGTAAGACAACATGGAAGTAATAGCAATTCGCAAAAATTTTTGTACATCATATGCTCTCCGATGCAAAAGCACTGTACACCACGCAAATAAAATCCCATAACTGGAAGCTTGGAAGATTTGGGGTGCAATAAAAAATAAAAACAAGAATTTTGCAACATAAAATTTATACCATGAAATCGTGTGACCAATGTAAAATTTCAGAAGTGAATAAATGATTCGATGCAAAGAAAAAAATATCAACTTCCCTTTATCTAGGAAAAATCCTTTGTAGAAATTTTGACAGAATACGCTAGAAAGTTATTTTTAAATCTCCATGATAGAGAATTTACTGAAATCCTAATGGAAAAGTTAAATAAGAAACAAAGAAAGTTTTATCGAAGAAAAAAAGATGAAAAATCTCAAATATTTTACCTTGATTTTGACCTGAAATATCATACAAATTATATTCCATCCATGTCTGACTTCCTGATTTTCGGACTTTCCATATCATTTCCTCCATCACCAGTATCCTTTTCACCATCAATTTGAGCTCGTTTAGCCGGTGGTGAAGATTCACGCCTGTGGAAGTAAGCTCTTCGGCGAGTAGTATCCCCAATAGGTTGAGCCAATTCCATTTCTAATGCTGACAACTCCTTTTCATCCACTAATTCTGATGACATGTTCCTTAAGGCTGAAATATTAAATAACAGTATTTGCGCTAAATTAGCTACGTCGAGTGATTCCCAGCAAAACAAAATGAAAGAAAAGTCACATTTCATAATAGGTCATTACAAAAACAGAGTACAGCGCTTAGATGAAATAAAGAGAACACTTTTTGTAGAAATGTTACCTGCAATTTCTAATGCTTCATGATGAGCTCTCCTCGTGGGTGACCTATAGGACTCACGCCACCAATAATAGTGACGTAGTCTTTGCTCAGCTGAATTGTCAAATCGCCCTCGCATGGGAGTTTTGCATACAAAAGGTGAAGGTGTCGTATTACTTGGCGGTGTTGTGTAACCATCACGCAAAGGAGAAGCCTCGTCAGATGGTGGAGGTTCTGGAGATTTTGGTCTGTCTGGTAGAAAAGAAGCGATTTAGACAGTACAGATTTATTTTTGAGAAAATGATTATGGTAACAAAAGTCGAAAGAAAAAGTGATGAATAAGTCTCCCACCTAATTAAACTAATTATTTTCATTGAAAATCCAGACAGTGATTAAATGGTACTATCTCCTATTATGGAAAAGTACCTTACGTATACATTGTCCTTATTAAGAGTGAATAAGAAATTTATAAATTCAGTGCCGAAGCAATAAGATTTATAAATTTCACAGTTTTACTTTGTGTTAAAAAATGAAATAACCTACAGAAACACAAGCATGAAAAAAATTTTAAATTTGAAATCACATATAGATTTCTTTCCATATATATACACCATATATAGTTCTAAAAAAATCTGATTTTTATAAAATCTGGTATTTTTCAAAAACTATTCCTTACCAGAAATACTCCCAGATGTACTCGGCAGGTCATGATCTTCACATTCCAAAGCTTCAAAGGCAGAAATATCCTTTTTTAATTCGCAAACTTTTTCTACAAGTTGTTCCCCCTGCAACAGTATTAAAAAGCACTGAATGGAAGCTTCGAACTGAAAAGACCATTTCCTTAGAATTTTTTCAAAACAACCAAATCAAAAAAATTGAATTTGAAAATTGTGAAACCCAAGACTTAAAGAATACAAGCAAACTTAACAAAGTACGAATCATCTAAAATGGAACAAAACAAATACTTTTCTAGCCATCTTCGCAGGATTTTCATCTCCGTGTAAAATACTGCAATCATTTCTGAAAAAAAAAAAAAAAAACTTTCCATTGAAAGTAACCTACCTGTTTGATTTCTCCAAATTTTTTCAGTAAATTTTCTGCTATGTTCCTTATTTTCAGTTAAGGGGACAGAAATTCAATTCATGTAATGCAAATATAAGATGATAGGAGCCTTATTACCTTAAAAATATCATTCGCTAAACGAGTAATCACTTGACATCAAGATGTCTACGCTTCATAGTGAAAACTTACCTTTCGAAAATATCACCTGCTGCACCAAATTCATAAAAATTAGCTTTGTTATGAAACAGATCAGTTAAACCATTTGCATCACCGCCATAGCCATCCGCAGAACGGTCAACTAGAAAAATTATAACCCCTATAAAAGCAATAAGAAATGATTAAGAAAACATGGAAATGCAAAAAAAGAAAAGAAAAAAGAGGAAAATTACTTTGTTCAAGGGCGCCAGTACTTTCTAGACTACTTGAGGAAGGAGTGTCAACATCCATTCTTGAACTTGCTTCGATTTCATCGAAATGTGGTTCCTCACTTATGGATGTTTCCATTACATCAATCAGTTCGTCTTCACTTTGACTTGTCTCCATTTTATCGCCACTATCAGTGTCATTGTCATCATATTTGTAATCTAAATGCATAATTATTCAGAAAAAAAAGAGTCACAACCACGAAATTTTTTGGACAAAGTTAACATAATAACAAGATTAAAGAATTCCCTACAGTGATACCAAGCTTTCCCTTGAACTAAACAAAGGAACTTGATATTCTCTGTCATAAATTAAGAAATCACCATCATCATCCTCCTCAAATTTTAGCTCTAATCGTGAGCTGTCACTGACACGAGGAACTATTTCATGCTTAAACATTGGAGACTCATCGGACGTCTGAAACAATCACTTATATACTACATTAGAAAAATAAATTATATATAGAGTATATTATGTTAGATAAACAAAAAAGAAGCACAGCTTGAAAATATACTTGAACTTTTAATACACTATTTCATTTTCCAAGAATGCTACATTTGCCAAACACGTAAAACTAAATATAAAATTCTGTATTCCTTACAGCTCTGAAAATGCGATGGTATGGAGAACATCGACGACGATATGAATGCACTCTTTTTAGATAAGTTGATCCATGCATAATAGTGCTTTGTATCGGTTGGACGATCCATGAAGATGCAAACAGAGACGAATAACCAATTGTTAGTACCATCCACCACATATTACGCTCAAGATATTTATACTAAAAAATTTTCGACTTAATACTACTAATACTCCATACATATAATGTTTCCAAAGGCGAATACCAACAACTTGATCATAAAAATGAATAACAATACCTGGCGTTCATAAATACATTTCGCTAGTACCGGAATACGACATATTTCCTCTGCACTTGGTCTCTTGCTAGGATCTGTTTCCAAAAGAGGCAAAATAACACGCAGTAACGCAGATGGTACGTCTTCAATAGCAAGGAATTATTCTGTTAAGTCGGAAGAGTTGTTAAACAATATTTTTTAAAAAGTAAAAAATAAAAAAAAAACTCATGCCTTTAATGAACTCATAATAAATCTTTTTGCATCGGAATCCCTGCCACAGATCTCCTGTAGAAGGTAGCTCAAGATCAGTGCAAATATCGATCATTGTCATCCCAAGTGAAAAAATATCACTTGGCTTACCAGCTCCACTTTGCAGAACTTCAGGTGCTAGATATTTTCCATCACCTTCTTCTTCTTTCGAGTTCTTAAAAAAAGACAGGTCCAAGTCAATTTTGCCAGCAATAAATGAAAAATATGAACACTGGATTATAAACAAAAAGAAACGAAAATATACCTTTTGTATATCAATAATCAAAGAGAAATCACCAAGTTTGCAAACTCCATCGAAAGAAACCATAATATTCTGAGGTTTAATATCCAGATGAAGAAGTTCCTGACTATGTAAGTAGCGAACAGCCTGCAAAATATACCTTTTAAATAATTATTAGGGGTAACTTCAGCCCGAAGCGATGTAAAATATAACTCAAGATGCTAAACCTATAATCCAAGTGGCATTTTTTGTACTTGAAGTTACAGCTATAATCAGAAACAGTATAAGGAGAAGTTTTAGATTATTCATAACACAATTAATTTTCAAATATCATACCAATGCAATGTCTCCGAAAAAAAGCCACAAGTCTTTCTCGGCAATAACTCCCACTTTCATCTTGTAATCCAGCAAGCTAAAACAATTTCGGTAACATATCTATTTATATCGATCTAAACTCAAGTTTCAGTTTCCATTTTAATATCTTGACAGAAAATCTTTTATCGCGTCCCAAAAAAATCTTGCCTGCATTGACAAAGCTCCGTTTGTATGTATAAAAAACCATACTCCTCCCATGCTCGCACATATGAAACAAGATTTGGGTGCTTCGGGAGTAATTCATGTTTCTGAACTTCTCTCAATTTGTCTTCACGATCCGCTGGACTTCGAAATGGTTCTACAGTAATTTTAACAGCGTACCAACGTTTATCATCCTTACTAAACGCTTTAAAAACCTGCAAAAAATCACTGAAATAGTAACTCAAGATAATCTTCCTAAGCATTTGCAATTAATTACTGATTCCTCATTAATCCATACTTTCTTTATTTTACGAACGTGGATAGCAAACAATTAAACTATTGAATGAAAAAATTAAAGCGCTTTCATGTTACTTATTTTTGCGTCCATTATTAGGTCATCATACTTATCTCAAATGATTTTTCAATCTTTATCCCCAGAATGCAATTTCTACTTTTTTTTTTTGGAATGAAATGAACGGAAAAATTATCGTGTGTTCTGTTTGTAAATCAATATTATTTTAGGAAAGTTAAAGTCTGATATTATCCAGAAACTTTTTTACCTCACCAAATGAACCTTTTCCAATACATCGTGGATTTGAGAATGCCTGGTCAAAAAAACTCATACGACACCTTTCATTATAATAATCTGTTTCGATCATTACTGCAGAAAACATAAAAACCTCAAACACGAGTTTATGGTACATACAATTTCCAGTTGCATAAATGATGAACTGAATAATAGGAGAAGGAAAATTCAAAAAATTTTGGAAATTACTTATAAAGGTTACAGATTATTCATTCATTTCATTAACCATAATATGAACGTTTGTTTAACAGCTCATACATCTAACAGCTACAACATTTGCTGCAAAACAATTTTTGCACTAGTCACTCTCTTTTTACAAAGAATTCCAAAACATTCCGGTGTTGATTTCTTCTTACCTCACAACATTTGCACCATTTACTATGTTTCAGATTTACACCCACGCTGCGAACCTCAATTTTTTAGTAAACTGACCAGTAATACAACGTTTATAACAAAAATCCAAGTAAATAAATAAAATAACCTGGCTTTTTCTTGAAACTTATAAAAAAAGGGCCTTTTGGAGGCTCTTTACTCGCGAAACGTAATAAACGGCAAGAGGTTTGTTGACACGTACGGTGATGCGATATTCTAGTATAATCAGGCGTTGCCTTAAAAATTATACGTTAGAAAAAAGGAGGTTATAGATTAATTATGAATGTTTGTAAAAGGATTCAACAACATCATTTCCTCTATTATTGCTTGCCGGAAAAAAAGATATAACTAAACAAGTTGAACTTTCCTTCATTTTATACTACACTGTAGTATAATAAATACAGCAAAAAAGAAAGAAACACTACAATCATCACCAACTAACAAAAATCTGCCGAATCATTTTATATAAATCTGTTTAATAAATCATTGAAATATTTACGTTCTAAATTAATTATTGCTTAGCAACGTCTGCCCGGAGATACTAAGTATTTTTAAAGAACCATGAAATGAAATACCGGCTTCTTGTGTACTGAATTAAGCATCTGAGTTAATCTTGAACCAAAGGTCGAGGCATCGGGTGTTCTGTTGTTTTTCCCATCATCTTCTTTCACTCCACCACCACATATTCGATACCTTGGCGTCGATTGTTCATTATTATCCGAAATATCTGTGGTAAGTTGCTGCAGTTGGTTAATTTGATCACTTTTTTTTTCGTTGAATGACATATCTATAAGTGATTTAAATTAAGACATTAATCATTTTAAAACCCACTTTAGCAGTAACACTTAGCAAGAGAAATAATCCATAATTATAGGGCTTTCTCATCAGTTTTCAACACCTATAACTGGATGATATGAAGGAGGAAGAGACCGAAAACGACTCTGCTTCAGCATATAAATTATTCCTGAAATGCACCATTTAGGAAACGATTTTTCGGTCATCTATTGACTGGCTCAGTAAAAATTCTACCGGAAGATGATTAGAAACTGACTATGCGGAAGGGCGAATCAATCGATAATAAATATGTTTCATTGTGTGACCCCTGAGACGCTCACCTACAGCCGCCATCCACCGGGAAAAATTCCCGCGACTTGAATGGAAGTCGTGGAGCGAAGAAACCCACAGAGACCTTCGAATAAACTCTCTAAAGCAAAAAAAAGAAGACAACGAGCTACCGACAACACTAGCGCCCAACAATTCAAACGAAATTCAAAATTCCGCATGGAACCCCGCGATGTTACAGCACAAATGTTTTTGCGCGCTTATAATTTGAATTGAAATACTGATTTGTGAAGTGAGAATGGTCGAGCTACAGTGAACTGAGTGGTTTGAGCTGCTGGTACTTTATTACTTGAATTCGAAATTAAGACTGGCTATCAGGACGAAGTAATTTTTGATTTCAGGTGAAAGTGAAGCAGTGCTGTTGAATATTTTCCTTCTTTTATACAGATATACTCAAAACGGAATTGCCGGGGGGCTAAATAGTCAACAGCTGAGTAATTTAGAACTTGAATTTGAGTGCAAAAAGAGTGAGGGTAAATTAATAAAGGTACAATTCATATGATTCACTACTAAAATTGCTATTTCTTGTGGTACTTAAATCCGTTTAATTAATCTATCCATTGTCGATTTAAGTCCAATTAACATGCTTAAAAATATTTTAATTAAATGACTCAAGTACTCATCCTCCCATTTCTTGATTTCATGCATAAAATTCCAGTCTACTCCAATTCCATCTCTCTATCAACTTATTGCTGCACAAATTGACTACATTTACAAAGATTTCAAGCTCGACCCCTGAGAATGGTAAAATGAAGAGGACAGTATATCAAGCAGAATTAATGAAAGATCTATCTTCATTTCTTGATGATTATTGTGCTCACGAGGTAAGGCTATTCGACCTTTGACCATTTAACAGACGTAAATGTATGGATGCTAGCATCCTTAGTCCATTCTATCACTGAAATTTACAACGTGGAGAGATTTATCAGTGCGTGAAATACCTGTCACGAAATAATCTATTTTACCACTTAATTGTGGTGTTTTGTAAGGTAAAGCCAAAAATTTGGTTCTAACGCAAATTTTTCACACGTTTTAGCGCTGATTTGTATTCTCCTAGTATTTTAGATCTTCGTGACTCTTCATAAGGTCACGTTTTCATCTATAATTACAAGGTCACGTCGTGCAGTTCTCTTCCTATTATTGGCTATATCCCTCTTCGACACTCATTCATGTATTCCCATTTCATGCTCGACAAAAAAAAAAAATTAGCTTATTGCTTTGACCAGTGGTTGTGTCGATTTCTCCAATCTGTTTGATTTTAAATATATAAACTTTCAGTATTTCATAGGTCGATGCTCCTGGAGTACAAATTAACTTTCGCTTTTTACCTAGTCTTTTTTTTCGGATTTAGCAACTTCTATGCAACAAATATTAGAAAGTTTCATGCGCTTTGAAAATTAATTAGGAATTTTGCAAGAAAACTGCATCAAAAAGCAAGTAATAATGTGTCGGACTTTTTGACAGTTTTACTTATGTTATTTCGAACATTTTGCTGAACATGATTACCTGCCGACATATTGAAATTTTGTCACAGAAAACTAATGAGTCAAGATTTCGACACTTTTAAGCTATGTTATAAAATAATAAAACAGTACATCCAATCTCTTCGCCAAAAAGATCGTAGAACATTTCTCCTAGCTTAGAAGATAAGTACTAGATGAAGCAAATATAAGAATAGGATTAGTTTAATAAAATGAATAAGAAAAAGAGAAGCAGATGACGACCTTCCCGCGCAGCGTCCCTTGAAACATTTTGTTTAATTAATTTATAACTCTTTAATTAGTGAAAATCTTAAGACATGTGACGAATCTGGATAATCTCGGTCAATTTGAGGAAAATATAGATTCAGGAATCATACATTATTAACTCATTCGCTGTAAATAATTATGTTCAAGAACATTTTATCTTTTCTTAATTTAATATCCAAAAAGGATTGCGATTCTGAGATTTTTAGCAGAGATCCTAATCACATTCAGAAACTTCCAGCCTTTTCTTTCTTCACTTCATTTGCTTGCGCCACTTCCACAACATTTTAAAATTGGAAATCGACTTGGAGTTCGTGAAATTTTTTTGTTCATTCTTGCTTTTATAACAAGTAGTTCCTTTAATTTTGAGATAAAAAGATCTCCTTGTTTAAAAATATTATTGAACTAACTCCACAAGGAATACAAATAAAGTGATGAAACAGTGGCTAAATGTCCTTATATATACATCCTTAGTTAACCCGAGTAGTAAAGCAAACCATTCAATCTTTTATCTGAAACATCGGCAAGATAATCAGTGAACTAACACCGGAAGCAATACAAATCAAGTGATGAAACAGTGGCTAAATGTAGAATCCTTTCATCTCAAGTGTTACAACCTCAGGTGATGCATTCATTGCGCAACTGTCCTATATCTTATCACTTTTTATTCAGTCGATTCAGAACAAAACATATCCAAATAGTTTGCATTTCCAATTCACGTAGTTACTGGAATTTTGTTAACTCTTTCTCAATCGTTGTTACCTGTGAAAAGCAACTCACAAGAGTTTACGAAAGTGAAGTCATCAACTTTATTTGATTAGTAGTCTTTTTGTATCAGTTCAGAAGAAGTGAAACGCTGTGAAGGACGAAACTTCGTTAAGATTAACATTCATAAAAATTAGGAATTAGTGAAAATTAGCAAGTAGATCAGGATCATGGTTTTCTTTAGAGAAATAAGCAATGCTTGCCATATTCTTCTCTAAAAACTGCCACCAGTTTTCAAATTTCGTATTTGAGCATATATATCAATAGGCATATATATCATATATATATATATATCAATCAACTGATAAGATGTCACTGCAACTGATAAGCATATCATAAACCAGGAAGGTACATTTTTATTGTCCGAGGACACCAGTTATTACGGAAGTACATTTTTCAAATTTGGATAGCAGAGCAGTCATACAACATTGATACAAACGGCTAACCTCTAGAAACGAAGAGATAGTTAAGTTCGTAACAAAAAGAAATAAGTGTGAAACGGCATAAAAATGAGTTTCCTACATTTCAGAACTTGTAGCAAAATGCTGTTGATCCAGATTTGATCAGTTTTACATTTCTTGGATATTTTATGCCATATGCAGTTCATTTCTTTTTATTAGTTGGAATAAAAAGGATGAGCATTTCTCTTTTTCCAGGAAGTTCTTCATTCAAAATATCAGTGAAATTTTACGCACCTTCAACTGAAGTATCTATCCTCTTAGATGGATCGATTCTGATCTATCCTTTGGAAAAGTAACAAAATTAGCGTTCAGAGGGTTCTTATTTCTATAAACATTTCCTTCCCATCCAAAAATTCTCAACAATTTTTATGAAACTGAAAAATTACTTAGTTAATTAATGCTCTTCACTTTCCTCTTCTTTTCTTCCAATCTCTTCAATAGATTAATAAAAAAAATAATGAAAGTTCTGTGCTTTACGAATTCCTTCAAGCATAGTTGATTTCAATATCATCTGTTAACTTTCTGTGAGTTTCCGATTTTAAATTTCAATGGAATTCCGTGATTTTTCTAACAAATCAGTTAAGTTTTTTGTAAACTGTATTTCAGTTTTTCAAAAGTCGAAAGAATTCCTTGTCTAGTCTGGTTGATAACAAGGCTCAATATATTTATTGGAATTTAAATAACTTCTTTACTGTTCCTGAATGAAACTTACAAATAAAAAAGTCTTTGATTAGGTAATGGGTAATAATGAAAAGCGATTTTTTTTTCTTACCAATACAACTATCTATTTAAACATTAAATTGAGATGATATTTGATTCCAACCAGTCCGACTGCCATCAAACTGGTTGAATGAAATCCGATCCTTTAAGTCTGAATGTGTAGAAATTGTTTTCTCTAAGCCATAAGCATTAAAATAGTGCTTATTTTCTAAAATTGTTATCTTTATTGTCAAGAAATCATTTATAACCATCTAGTGTGTGGTTGACATTGTATTAAACTGTCTGCTAGATGTTGGTAATAGTAAACAAAATTATCAGCTTACGATGCGATAATTATTTCGACTGCAACAGTTTCTCTTTAGGAATAGAAAGAAACTTATAAATGTATGATTTGTCAAAATCACATTTTTTTTGCAAAGTTTGGAAAACAATATTCAATAACTGATGTAATATCATTTTAAAGATTTTTGAATAAAGTTTAATGTCTGAAATATTTCCTAAGTTAAGCTCATTCATTCAAACGTACAAAGAAAATGGATTCCATTGAGACCTTAAAAATGTGATGAATATTCTCTTTTCATGATCAACTAAGGTTGCCGATTTTTCTTGAATCAGTGGCTTACCGAACTTGAAAAAGCTCCTCGAAAATGGAGGTGTTCATGCGGAAATAACGTCATATAAATTATTTTTGAATGAGTGATGACTGAGCATTAAATATCATCTCCTTGGTAATTGCAATGTTTGGTAATAGTAATTCTAATTCTTCTGCAAGTTAACTTTTGTCTTGTTTATTTGTTAAACGATAGTAATAAAGCCAAAACTGAAACTCATTTTATTTCATTTCATAAAAGCAACATAAACAAGGTTGTTTTGGTGAATTACAATTAACCAACAAACAGGCAATTATTTCTAAATGGAGGAAGTAAACAAATTCAAACGACAACTGATTAATTTTGAGACATAAATTTTTTTTAGCACTGTTTTCTTTCCCACTTGCAGTTTTGTTATTGTTCCTTCTGAATGGCTCCAGAAATTCAAATATCAATGGATATTTTTTGTTAAAGCATCTAAAAAAATGCCATCAATTTGCATAGCTGTTACAGCCAATAAAATGTATCGGTGGATACGAATCGTTCTTTTTTTTTTAAATATATATATTCAAATATTTGGTGGGAAGAAAGCATATCGATGGGCTTATTTAACAACAGTGAAACCCTTTTACGTCTTTCGTAAAAGCTGCTAAAAACTATTTCAAATACTTTCGGTTCCAACAGATGACTCTTCGATCGTTATTTATCATTAAACTATTGCAACACTCTTCCTCTTGTGTAACAGTCCTATTGTATTAACGTCTTTCTGCTGATGATGCCATTAAGCTGGCTGAACTTTCAAATTTAGTTACTTTTAAAGCAAAACTGAATTTGGACTCTCTCAAAGTTTGAGATTTTATTGAACTTTACCATTTTATTTTTCTTAAAAATTAAAAAAAAAAAGTAAAAACTGCTCTCGAAAAGCAATTCACTGATAATAGTACTTCAAATAATCAACTTTCACTTTTAACCGGTTCAATAAGCATAACACTTTGACACTTTGACAAACAATTCGGTGGATAAGTTATTAGAAGACAACATTATGGAATAAAAAACTTCATTGAAACCGGTAAAACTCAAGATTCTGCTGGTACTGTCAGCAAAAAAAGAATTGCTGATTATAATTAGATTTTAATTTACAATTAAATTTTAAAAAAGAGTAATTACTCACATTGGATTTGTCACATTTCAGAAAATGTGAAATTTAAAATAGACTGATGTTAATCCCTCGTTTGATCTTGCGACGGTCATTGATGGACACTAATTAATCATTCAAAGTGCCATTTACAAATTCATGGTCATTCAGTGGAAAGTAGTCGATGCCTGATATATTTTGTTTAGTGAAAAAGCAATGAAAAATTCGAATTTTTATGTATGTGGTAGATTTCGATGATGTTATGGTTGCCGCCACCTGAAGTGAATTGTCCTTGTCCTTGTCAACTGTCAACTGTCTCTTGTCTTGCAGCAGTGCTATTTACCATATCCAACCTTGTTGATATTTTGTTTGTCTTTTGTTTCATTCCTATTAATTGACAAATGCTATTCATTGCATAAGAATGATTGGTTGCGACCTTCAAAATTCATTTGAAAGTGGATAAAATGCAAATTCATTTGTCATGGGATAGAGTGCTATGCTTGCTGACAGCCAAACACAAATCAAGCAGTGATCATCTTTTTGAAAAACTTTTTCAAATTTCAAATAGAATGGCTACTAAAGTTCTTAATATCTTGTCAAAATGTATCGAAAACTTAGCTCGGTTATAAATAGAATTACTATTATATTCTTTGCTTCCTCATTTTTAACGGAATCTGACATAGAGTACGAATCAAAAATAATGGTCAAGGTTAATTTTATTGTGAAATGGTTTCCGAGATAGTTTGCTTAAAAAAAATAATCTAATATTGATAATGAATTGATAAACAAAAGAAATTAACAGTGAAGTTCGCAACCTCTTCGTTAGATCAGCTAACAACCTGGCCAGCACCGAACACATATAAATTCATAAATTGTTCCTATTTGGCTCAAATATAAGTAGCTATAATTGTTGTAATAAATAATTCATAAAAATGGTTGGTGACGTTTAAAAATTTGAATTTTGTCGTTATCTTTGACGAATAAAGTCAGTTCGGCAAGGCTGAAAAATGATAATATGAACGGTCTTTATTTACTCATATAAAGGACAGTTTGCGAAGCGAACAGGATCGATCATCGATAATTCTCGTCGCCAATTAATATTATATACACCGTGCCAGCAACCATATCAGATATGAATTAGCATTTCTGATGACTCCCACTTTCTCTATTTATATGGATGGTAATTATGCATCATTGCAATGGAATTTTCCAAATTTCAAAAATTTAAATTTCTCTTTCCACTTCAACTAAGCTCTCTGAAACACACTAAAAACACCTTTTTGTGAAGTTTTATAGCAAAAAGTTAGTGTAACCTGAGTGGAATAAATGGGCCTATTATCTGTTGAGCTTAAAGTGATAAAGCTTTTTGTCAATTCATCTTTTTGTCCCTTCTTTTTTTTATTTGAAGGATCTTTGAAAAATTATAATTCCAGTTCATAAGTTTCAAGAATCTTTCCTAAGAAAGAATTCTGTCATAGCAAATATTGCCAAGTTCAAACAAGTAGCTTTGAAAAGAGGAATTTTAGTAAAATCCTTTACTAACTAATCCTGCTTTACCTTTCAACTCTTCGGCCACCTCCAAGATTTTGCGGCGTTCTTGCCACCTTCATCTCTTCACTCGCATTCGTTTGAAATAGCTATTCCACGTCGTGCCAACTCATTAGCTTTTCGATGTACAAATGGGTCACTTATGCCCCATCGATTCAGAAATGGCCAGTAGTGACTTTTGTTGTGAAATATTTTCTGTTAACAAGGGGCAGAGGTCATGGTGAACGACAGCTTAAATGTTCATTAATTATTTTATACTACAAAGTTTTCTGCGCTAAAAGTTAAAATAGTTGGATTAAAAGTCCTTTTGAAAGAAATTTCTGGTTGAATAGAAAATTTGAATCATTTGAAATTAATTGATCCGTTTCAGACTACTGTGGTGAAATTACTAAAATCATTTGTGAGCTATCATCGAAAGAGACTTGAGTTATATCCTTGCGTGACGATCCATAAGTTGAGGATTTCTCACTGGTGTATTAGCAATCGCTCAATGCAAGACACTTATTCTCCAAAATATATTTAAATGGATGTTGACCTTTTTCGCAATGATTACGGCCATTAAGATGGCAGGTGTAGTTGGTCATCTTTACGCAGACTGCCCATAAAGTAACTGACTCTTTGTGGTACTTACTTTGAATTGCTTGTAATCAGTTCGTTCCCATTTTCTTCATCCTGCTACTGCTTCAGTAGCCTCTCTCCTTGATAGCTTCGGTCACTTTCTTTACAGCAAACAATTAAATTCAAAATTCTGTCATCTCTCATTCATTACCCCGAGGTTTCACCCAGTATTTGAATGTTAGCGGGTGGAACACTACTCGAATGGCCCGCCTCAATCCTTTCACAATTACCTCACTTATTGTGCTCTGAACAACAACAATCTATGGTACCAAAACATCCCACCAGAGGAGGACCGGAAGGGAAAAGAACCGTCGTCATATTTGTGAATGCGATCGGTCTGCACGCGATGAGCCACTCTCATTAAACCTCCGAATAACGGCTTGGAGATTCCATAAATTCCAGACATATTTTCGAACTTTTTTGATCATTTTTATTCTCATTTTGTCTAATTAAGAAAGGTGCAGAATTAAAAAACCCAACTAAGAGCATCTGTCCTCAAAAAAAACTAATAACTAACACTTTGACTAAAATGAGATTTTGAATTCTTATCTTAAAACTTCTGAAATAGAGAAAGAAATTCGCAATACAATTTCATTGAAATTTCATATTTCTCCAAATTGCTATGAATATTTATGTCGATTTTCCTTCACTGAATAAGTTTTTACACATTCTTGAGCAATATTCGTTTAGCAATTCCTTCAATTTCAAAAAATTTTCGATAAAAAAACAAACATATGAAAATTCTGTATTGCCAGGAATACTAGTTATGTTATGATACATATAGCTTGTTTTGACAAATATATAATGAATTTCTTGAATACTCAAGTATTAAAGGTCAAAGTGATATTAATCCAGTATGAATTAAGTGAAAAATTACCTAAAAAATTTACACAAATGACTTATAAATAGATGCAGGCTACATTATTTGTGGCAGTTAATGACCGAGGAACTGTATAAAAACTTGATCACTCAGTCTTCGAACTCGCAAAACCTGCACAAATAAGAGAAGCAAATCAAACCAGCTTGTCATAATTGTTGAATTTAAAGAATCCAAGTGCTCATCAGATCTTAAAAGAGATTTTTCAAACTTCTGATTCATGATTATCATAAATTGCTGAATAGAATATGTGTGAAACAATTTGAGTGGGTCAGATTTCTGAGCGTCATCCTACTTTTTTTTAAAGAAATATTCAAAAATAGGCCAACCTCTCATTAAGTGATTTATGATTTTTCTACTTGTTCACTTAAGAAAACGTCGCATAATAAACTGTAAATTCAATAACGAAATGGAACAGTTCGAAAAATTTTGATTCCATTCGTGTAAAATTTGAAAAAATGAATGCTTTCATACTGAAGTTGTAAGCACTTTAGCTTTCAATAAAGAATTGTGGAGTATGTCGATTTCTTAGTTCTTGTAAAAACTTTTTTAGTATAATTAATTATGACAGTGTTGCTCTCGCGGACAACTAGTAAGCGGATTGATAAATCCTATTCTTGACTTCGTGCTCCACTCAGCATGTTTTACTTGCTTACTTCGACCACAGGAGAGTTCGGGAAATTAATTAATGTGATGGAATCTTTGTTTTCACAAACATTGTTTTTCAAACTTTTTTGAAAAAGAACACTTTAAATTAGTATAAATTGTTCCATTTCTAAAACCTAACGAAATTCATGATGAATTGGAATTTTTTCAATGAATTTTGAATAATTAATCCCGAACTATTTTACTGCTTAACAGTCGGCGTACATTTTTCCCGAAGGTCAGATTTTTGTCACCGATTAAATTATAGTTTTTTTTTACTTTTTGAAATTTCATTTCTCTGATTGGTGTTGATGATGGTCTAGTGGGATCTAGCCGTGAGTGTCTGGCAGTGTCGGCCGAATCGGTCACCGATCAAATGCTGATTGAAGGTTGTGTGCCAATATCGATGATGTAATGTCCGAAATGTACCGTTGTAAAAACTGAACTGAAAATTGAACCAGGCATGGATTGGTTTTGTTAATTATCACCATGGCGCTACCTATGTACCTACCTTCCCATTTCTGCCTATTATTTTGCAGCAGGTGTCACTCCTGTGGCTTCCTTATTTCCATCTAATTTGTTTGCTGAAATGCAAAAGAAAAAAGCCTTTGCTTGGATTTTTAAATTTTCAAAACCTTTGCAAATTCAAAAAACTAAATTTCAATATGGTGATAATATGCTGAAGTGAACACTTCTCGAGATTTACCCCTCAGATATAAGATTTTGTAGATGTTTTTCTTTTTTCGGATATTTCCATTGTATTTCTAGAATTAATACAAATGATTGAGGTATAAAAATGAATCTCAAGTAACTAACAAATCTGGTCTACATGAAAGCTACTTCTAAGAGAGTATACTTAGAGAATTGATGTACTTTTAAATTTGTTTGCTGCTTCAAAATCCAATAATGATCGTTAAATCAGACTTCTTATGAAATATCTCAATTTTTTTTCAAAATTAAATAAAAACATCTCGGAAGTCCCGAGATCTGGTATTGGTTCCTATATGGAGATTTCCACTTTCTATCATCCAAAAAATAGAAAATCATATCAAAACAAATAAATGCTGAAAACTTCGCATCTAAAATTCAATTGGATAAAATTTGGGAATTTTTTTAGACACTTTTTTACTGTTTACATCTCATTTATTCAATCAGTTTGTTTTCCCAGATGCATTCATCGTTCTTTTTTGCGCTCATTCATTAACAAACTGGACTTGACTTCCTTTCTCTGAGTTGCAAAGTTCCCTTTCGTACGATTGCATTTTCCAATTTTTCTCAAAAATAGAGGAGAGAGATGTAAATTCTGTAAATTTGAAATTTAAATTCTGACGAAGTTGAATATTTATTCCGAAGAAAAAAAAATTCCGAGAGTATTTGAAATTGATTTTACACTTTTAATTATTTAATTTTGGTTATCACTTTTGTTTACTTTTTAATTTTGTGCTTTCAAATTATTAGACTATAGTTACAATGAACAGAAAGTTTTACTTAGAATGGATTGACGAATTCTAAAGATTTATTTTCATTTGATATTACTTTGTATCACTATATTGGGACTAATTCAGCTTTTCATATTTCTTTTAAGTCTTTTAAACACTTTGAAGATTATCATTTGAAATTCTGTTTTTCAGTTTATTAATTTTCTCTTCTAATGTTCATTTTAGACCGAATGCTAACTTTTCACTTTCTCAGAAGTTCTTTAAAATGTAATCTGCAGTTTTTTCCTGTATGTGTTTAATAACATTTTTTTTTAAAACATTTCATCAATTTACTGCTTGACTAAAAGATCTAAATTTCGGATTCCAAAGCTTCATAGCCTTTCAGGCATACAAACACACTTCTTTCTTAATTTAAGGTTACTGATATTAATCTCCAATCGGTATTCTTTGTTTGTTTTGTCTTCTTGAAGGTTGCTGATTGATTAGCTAAATGAATAAATTAACGTACTTTGAAATTCTATATCTACTTATCTCTCATTACCTCTCACATCCCGTCTGCTACAACTGCAGCAGTCTCTGGATTTGAAGTTATTCCCGTTAATTAACATTAACACCTGTTTAATTAAATGATCACTATAAAAAGTTGAGTTTACACAGTTTCAGTTCGGGCAATAAACGATGCGAAATATAAGGAAGCACTGCCTTTTCTCGTTTCTACTTGTTAACACTTTATATGAATGCTGCAGTTTAGTTTACAATCTTGTTTAAATAATAAAATTTGGCAACCGATATGAATTGACATAAATCATTGTTCAAATTATCTCTGTTTCTTTAGAAAGTAAAAAATTTCATTACCACTTCCATATCATACGATTTATGAACTTCGGCGGGTAGCATGCGTCTTTCGAGAAGCCCAAACTTCTGTGAGCTTCATGACTGTCAAGAAATATATCAGATGAAATTATCGTAATTTATTTCACCTCACTTTCTGAAACACACAACCTTAGTTCCACTTTCAAGTGGCAGTGAAATACGGAAATACGTGGACATTGTTGTGTCATCGATTGCGTAACACTGTACTTTCCTACAGTTCCGAGTAGAAATAAAGAGTTCTGAAGCTAATGGATTCAGATTCCATGTCAGGAAAAGAAGTTTGGAACAAGGATGAAAAGTAATAGCTTATTTTTGGAGTTTTAGTTTCATGTGCTGAAACTTACGTTCTGTTTGAATAATTTTTTTTATCATTGCTTCGCTTATTTTCTCATTGTTTACTTACGTTTCTGTTGAAATGGTCATTGCTATAGTATTACATTGATGGAGTTGAGCATTTCAATAATTAAATGCGGATTTACAACTGCTAATCAATTAATTCTAAATTTGACGACTCTCTGCGATCCAATATTGTTTTTCTGTTTTGAATTAATTAGGAGAGGCTATTCTAATTATTAAAAACTTTAAACAAACAAATGATTGATTTAGTAACGACACAACGATGGTGTCGTTCAAAACGAAACAAAGGTTTTTTGGAATAAAATATTTAGTCTATTCGAAACAATTGTCCGGAACTAGTTGATTGGTTGGCTTTTTGCATCGGTCCTGAAGAAAACAGAGATCTCCGCTTCAGTCCATAGTTTTGCGCACAAACCATTCCATCACATCTGTCAAAGTTCAAATTTAAATCCCCTATTTTGAACCAAAAATCAAAAAAGTTTTACTACTTCCGGAAAAAATTCGAATATTTTCACAATTGTTTCAATTTTTTATCAAATATCTTGTATTCTATTCATAAATTAAGACTTGACAATGAAATGACCGTAAATGACGAAGTTGCTACCAGAAGGTGGCGATTATTTTTGAATGGGAAATTTGAATAGTTCAGTTAGAGGACAACAATTTCATCGAAAAACAATCTTCGTTGATGTTCAATAGCATCTAGCACGCAACGAATGTATGTCAAGGCTATTCCTTTAGTGCCTTATTTTTGGCCGATACTTATTTCCGAATAACAACGATATCTGAACATTTTTAACATTCTATCCTCTGCCTTCAAATATTCAAATTTTTTTTTGATTTAAAACATTCGAAATGACCGATAAATTTTGTTCTACAAAGTGATTTACAAGCGATTTGAGATTGATTTATCTAAATGAATTATAACGTAACTTCTATATAAAAGGATTTTTAGGAACAGTTTCAAGATATACTTCGCTTTTAAAATTTTAAAAGAAAGTTTTAAAGTTTCTCGAAATCCTGAAGAACGAAAATTTTCTGATATGATATTTGAAAATTTTGAAAGTTCTGTACAGCTATGTCTCTAGCACTCCACATTTTTCGAAGTGAGTTTCCGAAACTTTTGAAGGTGATGAATTTTTCTTGAATTTCAACTGCTCAAAAAATTTTTCTAAAGATCAAAGTAGTTTAATCTACCGTCACTGTAAAAATCTTCACATTGTTCCGTTCCATATGGTCCTGTCGATTCCTAATTTCATTCCACCATTCATTCAAATTCTTTCGAAGTTTCTGCTTTGAAAAATTGCATTTGCAAGGGCCGATTCTAATCAGTGTCTGCAATCTGTTTGCAGTGAAAGCGTAAACGTTAATTTCAACTTCTTTAAAAATCGAAATTTTAATCAACATTAATTTGTTTTTCACTCTACATAATGGGCTGTCGCCTCCGAGATATTTGTCCTTCAAATTTTTGTGGTCACCCCGATTCCATTTCTACGACATTTATTGCATTTTTCGATAAAATATTGTTTTAAACAAGAACTGATAACTTTATAGCAAATTAACTGATAAGAAAAAGCACGTGTTGCCTCTGAGCAGTAGGAGGCAAGAATAAACAGTTTCAAGTAAAAACACTTAATGATTATAAGTCATGTAGATATAACTTATTTAAAATCTAATTTTAATTTGAATGTGTACTGGAGAATCTGAGGACTAGAAGCATTCAAGCTACAGTATTAATGCTCTGCTGGATATTCAAATCTCAGTCTCCTGGATGGCCTACTGCGAATTGTGGATGCACGAGACAAGTGTACACTTTAATCTAGCTTCCTAATTGGGCACCAAGTTAGGCTTAAGAAGCATACGAAGCAGGGAGGAGTAGCGCCATCTATCATCAGAACTTTCGATAAAAGATTCCATCCTCACCTATCTCGTCTCATTCAATTTGATCCGATCCGATCTGATACGAGTTTATCTCTTTGTGTAGCAGTGGTAGCTGTAGCAGAAGACAATTCGAATTTGACCTGAGTACAATTGGAGACATGACACACTCTCTTTTGAGTCAGTCTTATGCCGTATAGTGTCTAGGTTAAATGGCTTCCTTTTTTTCTTTTCCTATTGCCAGAAAATGAATGGGTCAAGGGTCACAAAGAGGCTACAAAATTTATTCTATCTATCATTCTCTATCATTTCCGTAGTGTTCTTTATGTGAGTATGCTATATTTGAACAGTCGTCATAGGAATAATTCAAATCCAATCCTCAGAGAGCAAACATTTCCTTCCCATTAGAAGCGGTCTTTTCCGTCAAGGGATGCTGTCAAAATAAAATATTAATTACATTAAGCAGTCGAAAATTTTGAAAATTTGGAATATTTAAAAGAAATGAATTTTAACCGAGAGTGAGGACAACTATATAGGAAGAGAAAGAGAGAGAATGCACACTCAGCTTCTCTTATCACTCAAGTTTCGGAATGATAACAATTTTTCATTGATCAAGTAGTTCGAGTGATTATACCTCATTTAATTATGAAAGAATCCACGTTTGATTGAAAATGAGACAGCACAAATATTCAATATGTTTCGACCAATGTCGTAATAAGTTATGATAATGAGTTATGCTTATTACCTCGAACTAGATTACTAGGTGACATTCATATTTGATAAGTTCACTTGAAAATCTACCTTCTAATTGACAGTCAGAATGTTATAGCTCCAGTCCATGTAAGTTACGGCAGATTAAAAAAAAAACATTTATGGCTCCTTCATCACTTTATATTTTGACTCCATTTTCAGTCACTTTATAAGTACAGATTGGATTTGCTTCTGCATAATTCTTCAGCCGGTCTTAGTTTATTCCAAATATCAAACTTACTCGAAAAATCTTCATCTAAGCAATATCGTCAAGAGAAGCATCAAATATTTGGTTGACTACTTCAAAGCTGCATATTCACATGCTAACTTAGTTAATTAGATGTATTGTTGAACTCTCCTGGAAGAATTATCGTACATAATACCAAAATTCATGTAATTGTCGCAATAAACAACTTATAAAATTTGAAAATTTGAAATTTATCGTTGTGTGCATCAAATGAAATCGAGTCGATCGGGTGAAAAATGATCCGAACGCTATTTACTCAAATGCAAGGCAATTGCAGAAGGAATATAGCAAAAGCATTGATTATCGATAATGCCAACAGGAAGACCTCTCAAAGTTCCACTAGACTAGACCGGCTATTGCTCACTATATGTTAGTGTTAAGATTTAAAAAATAAAAATACTTCGAAGTTCCTTAAAATCTCTTAATTACCACTTCATTTCACAAATTAAAACAGCAATGCTGAAAAATATTTGTGAGAAAATATGTAACGGTAATAAATCCAATTACCAACTCTTGATATGCGATTTGGAAAAAGTAGTTCCGTTAACAGACATATTAAATAAAAATTGTAACATCTCGCATTCAACATACTTCACTACTGACCTTTGACCCCAAGTATATATTTTGCTGCGGCAAGATGTACATAGCTGAAAAAGATCGTATAGCGGAAAAATTCCATAAGTAGAGATGGGAGGAATCAATGAGATATAGAACTAGAAACTATTTCAGCCTCTTGTCCAGCTAGTACGTAATGTGCAGATAGATTAATGCATAATTAGTCTATAAATCAATAGATAATTAGTTTAAATAGCTGAGCNTAAGATTTAAAAAAAATTAATGCATAATTAGTCTATAAATCAATAGATAATTAGTTTAAATAGCTGAGCTACTGGGAATAGTTATACATCTAGCCTTCTGAATCGAATTCATAAATGATTGCCATGCAGAAGCTTTGTACTCCTCGCACTTATCTTTGTCTCTCTCTCTCGTGTACTCTCATGATTAGTAGTACGGTAAATTAGTGAAGTGGATGAAGAGGTGAGAAGGCTAGTCGAGGTTTACCTTCACTTAATGACCCGACATCAATTAAAAGCAACCTGCAAGATGCTACTGGGTGTCAAGGTCAGCACTGGCCTCCCTTTTGCTGACCAATGGCCACTCAGGTCCGAGTTACGCCTCTTCTGTCAGCTGCAACTCACTTCATCCCTCCTCAGAAATATGTTCCCAATACATCTATATATATATGGAGGAGCTTTACTTTCATCAGTTCGCTCCTCCACTCTTTCCCTCAACGCTTCATTCGCCGTAGTGCACCAAAATTTCGCTAAGATTTAAAATTTCCTAAAAGTTGAAATTAGTTTGACTCAAAATACTATCTCTGTGTAATTTAATCACTTTTGGTAAACGGCACTTTCTATAAACCTTTATGGCACTTTCACTTCAAGCTATGAAATTTTTCAGCTTTTTGAAGCTTAGATATTTTGAAATTAAATTTAAATAATTCAGCGACTTACTTGCTGGAGCTACAGTATCCCAGAAGAAATGCAACATAAATATGTTAATTGATTGCTTTGGTGTTGCACTTGGTATTGAGTGACCAACAGTGACCCTTTAGGGGAGAGAGTGATCACTTCCACGTTTCTCTAATTTTAAGTGGTTATTAAGTTTCTAACGTGGTCAACTAATTTTTAGAATTTCTGAACATTTCGAAAATTTTGTTGGAGAACAAAATTTTTAATTTAAGATTTTCTCAAATTTATTGAATTTCTCCACATGTCTAGATGACCATCACGAATTCGAAAACAGAAGTTGGGTTTAGAAAATTTGAAAAATTGTTGTTTACTTCATAAACTTTGTATGAAACGGTTGGTTTCGTAATGATAATTTTTTTCCGTTAGATAAAGAAATTTGTAAAATTTTCAAAAAATTAAAAATTTTAGACCTAACCCAGGAAATTTCTGAGAAAGTATTGAATAATTTCCAACGACTTTCTACTCATTAAAATTTACTCAGAAAATCTATGATTTCAATCTTCTGCGATATGACTTAACATTAACATAAAAATGCGAAGGCGAGAGCTGATAGACTGAACAGACCCTCTGGATCTATGGATTTTGCAGCTGTTTAGCTGTTTCGAATGTTCACAGCTTTCATCGCAGTATTGGTCAGCTGAAAGATAGAACTAGAAAAGGCAAAGGAAGCATAAATGATGTGAGCCTCTTGTAAACACCATTCCCATTCAAATTTGAAATCTGAATAAATTAGTCGTAAAAGAGTCTTCCAAATAAGATGCAAATTCTGTGCTCGTGCTAGGCTATATTGTGCTTGTTCCTTATACAACATCCCTTCTTCTAATGAACTTCCAAATTTCTAATTTAGTTTTTACCGCACGAACTCTTGATATTTTGCAACATTATCCGTTTTGAAAGTGCGAAAGATAACTCGTCCTAGATATACATTGTAAAACAGCTGTGCTGGATTTGCTTGGTAAAATATTCTTAGTAAAATATTTAAATTTCAGGGCAACAAGTGAGAAGAAAGGGAAAAGAGCCAGCACGGTAGCGACGCAATAGAAGTTCACTGTAATACTTCAAATGCGTGCTGCCGGCTACCTATCCCTTAAAATGATAACTTCACTGATTTGTACTAGACACTAATTAATCCCTACAAACATTCCACTCTCTACCCGCACAGAACACAATAAAGCTTTAACAGGTAATTAATTCATTTATTGAGCTTTTGTTCAAATTGTATTGTTAGGAATAAACGTAAAGAGCAAAATATAGAAGCAATTAGTCACAATTTCCAAGGTCTGATGTATGTGACGTAGGCTTCGTATAACATCTGGGAATAATTTTTTCATTATTTGTTTGCAGAAAATGATTATGTGAAAGATTAATAATTTATCTTGCATAATGATAGATGAAACATTAATAAGGAAATAAGTATGCAATAAAGTTAAGCGAGTTAAGGATAAGTGCGAAATAATTAAGACTAATTAAGGTCAACTAATAAAGCAACAAGAATGGGATAGATTTAAGAAGTGATTAATAAATGAGCAGGCTACAGATTGAAGGGCAAATTAATAAAAAAAATTGTTAAATTTCAGCAAAATTTAGCTCTATCCAAACATATGCAGCGAAATTTTTCCTTATTCACATTCACCAAAAATGTTTTCGGCGATTTTCCCACCAGCTCAAAGGTTATTGAAATTTATTGTCTTTTTCCCGATAATTTAAAAATTTTTGCCTTTAGATTTTATGAAACCATATATTTAACGTCGGCTAATTATCACTTCATTTTTTTAAAGTGCCAAACTAACTTTATTCCACCTCGCTTAATATCCATTCTTTTATTGATTTATGGTTACCAATTTTTTGATTTCATAAATTTCAAATTTGCCTCTAGTCAAAGGTTGGAAAACTATCACCAATTTATTTGACTGCAGTAAATAAAACTGAACTTATTTGTTCTAACTTATTCTCAATATCTAACTCAGTCAAGTCAAGTATTTAGTTTTTTAGTCCCATTATGTAATAACATTATAAGATTTACTGAAAAAAAATTGTAATATCAGAAGTAGGATAAAGTAAATGAAGAGAGTAAATAGCGTTGATGAGATATATTTGTCGGCTTATCTTTGTAGTCAGATAATAACAAAAGATGTGACACTTTGACACTTTAGTTGTTGATCGTCATGAATTAATTTGAACAAATAGCCTATGTATAATGCTCATTACAATGTTTCTTTTAAAAGGAGGTCATCGTAGGAATAAATAATTACACCGAATCATTCCTGAATCTGAATGCTTTATCATCATTTCTATTTCTTCATTTTTCTTAGTTATGAGATGTAAATGCTAACTAAAGCACTGTTTCATAAGTTTTCCTACTGAAATGATGAACTCTTATTGGTTTCTTTTTAATTAATAATTATGAATTCATAATTGGCCAAGGTGACAAAATTTACCTGTTTGTCAATACATATTATATTTTATTTGTTGTTAAAGTTGCTACTAGACACATCACTGTAAAACTAAATTGCTGTAACTCTAAACTGCAATATTTAACTCAAAAGATGCTCCTAAATTAATTACTTCTTAACATCACTTATTGCTGAAGTTTATATGAAAATCCAGAAAGTGTATACATTTCAGGCCTTCCACTGAAAATAACACTGCAGAAAACAATCTAATCGGTAATTCGTTTTTTTTTTTAGTTTGGCAGTTTAGCGCATAATTTAAAAAAAAAATGCCATTGAATTTGATTGATCTAAATTTAAAATTTGATTTTGCTATTTTAAATTATGATATGAGATATGAGTGTGATATATGAAAAATTTGTAATACTGCAGTTTTTATTTAACGAGTGGTGCTAAAACATTGCAAACACGTCCTTGAAATTTCAATTAATGTATGATAAATGTTCGAACTTTCGTTTTTGAAATCAAAATTTTTATCTGCTAGCGATAAAAATTGATTATTCAGGAACGATGGATGAAATTCAAAGTGGAAATTTACAGACTGAAAAAACTGCTAAAAAAAAGGAAATACAAGGGGTAACGCGAATTTTGTTTTAAAATATGTTCATAAACCTAGTTCGCTATAAATTTATTGTTTTAAAATAGTTATTGTAATTCTAGCATTACTTTCCTAATTTTTGCTGTTCCTGGAATCAAGATGAAAATCAATGAATTTTTATCTTCTGTATTTAATGGTAAAATGAAAAGCGTTGTTTCTAGACAGCGCTGGCAGTTTTAATGGAAAATCGTGCCAAAGCATTCGGAAGTATAGAAAATAAATTGAAAAAACGATTATTTAATGATATCACAAATTGGTAAGATCATAAATAATAACTTAAGAGTTAAATTATGAAATTCGTTTTTGAATTAGCATAGCGACAGCTCATGAAAGAATTGAAGCTGTAAAAGTGTTCTTCATTTTGATATAATAAATAAACGATATTTCAGTAAGAAAAATATCTGGCTTAAATACTTAAAAGCAAACTTGCTGACTATTTTAAAAGCCTTGTGAAAACAATAATAAAGCAGTCTTAACATAATCTGTCTCAGATCATGAACACCCCATAATATCCAATTATTTTCCTAATTAAGATTTGGTTACAGTTTTTGATTTCTAGCCAAAATAGCAAATATCAGAAACGAAATGTTCCGAAGACTGACCCGTGGCAAACTTCTATTACGGAATACGCAGTCGTCAAACATAGGCCGTCAATTTCTGGAAGTTTGAAGAAAACAACAAATAAGGAAACTGATGGAAAATTGAAGCAGACTGCTTGGAATGAGAGAATATCTTTTTCCTCACCTCAGTCAGCTTCTGAGATGGACATCGAATATGAGGTGGTGGAGGATTCTTCACGGTCAATTCAAAATGAGAGTGAAGTTCAGGAAGATATCGAAATGTATGAATTGCAAACCCGCTTTAGTCAAACACTTGGAAAACGCTTCGGTACAGTACAGCAACATATTCATGAAGATGCACAAGGACCAGTTTTTAAGCGACGAAAAGAAGTAATTTGAATAATTTACAAATATCGAAAGTCGCATCTTTACGGTATTTACAGAAGTCAAATTTGGAAAATATTTTTATTTGTGGTCAAAAATATTTCTAATGTGCTAAGAAAGTTTATGGATCCAAATATTCCATCCCAAGTTTCGGACATGTCAACTTTGAAATAAGAATGAGGCTACCTACCAAGAGAGAAGTTTAGCAAAATCTGTCTAGATCTAGTATGAGTTAGGATCTGTATTCTATCTGGTCCTTATCTGTACACAAGACTTTTTCCATGATAAATTTATATTTGATATTTTAATAATTTTGAAAAGTAATGAAGAAATTAAGGACGAAGAAAAAGACGAGAAATCTAAAAGCGGCAATGCCAAGCAAAGCAAAGAAAACGGTATACTGTTTGCGAACAATTCGGAAACGGACGAGGAATTTTGTTGTAAAGCTGTGAGTTCTATTTCACTTCGTTTAACAATGTAAAACTTATACGAAAGAATGTGTACTTGAAGATTTAAAAAATTTCTTCCCATATATAGCGTCTTGTCAAAAATTCTGTTCAAGCCAGCTGATTTTCAGATCACTTCTTCTTACACTTCAAAATTTTTGTTAAAAATTTGCTAAATACTATATTGGTGATAAACTTGCACTATTTAGTGACAAATAATATAAGCTTTTACTAATATATTTTTGATATTTAAATTAAATCTCAAATATTTTAGATTAAATATTATTTTCAGAAATACTCATTAGTGGTTGTACAGAAGCCATCCATTCTCACGGCGGGCTTTGCGTGCATTCAAAAAGATGTTTTGAAAGACTTGTTGATATCAATGGAACCGCAAAAATTCATGGAAAAATACACTCTCGTTGATTGTCGGTATCCGTATGAGTATGATGGTGGCCACATTAAGGTAACCGTTGTCGAATTCATTTCTTTGCTGAATTGTTTCAAATAAATGATAATAAATAATTAGCAAAAATTAAGGAAATAATGAATCACTAAATTATACGTGAAATGTAGACAACGAAATTTTATACGCTTTATTTTGCAAATATCTTGAAGTTGATGTTGCTCTAAACTGATTGTAGGGAGCATTGAACATTTATGATCCTGCGGTGCTAGAAAATACATTCTTCCCTAAATGTTCCATAAAATTCAAAAATATCTGCCAAAAAATTCCAATATTTTACTGCGAATATTCAAGTGCTCGAGGACCCATGTTGTAAGTTACCATAGTGAATTGTTAAATCAAGTCTTTGTATAATTATGTATTAGCTTTAAAGCAAAGGTTCGACAAGAACTAGACAAATAAGAAGAAAACATGTACTTCTTATTACACCAGGTATTTCAGGGTCAGGGTCATTCTAATAGACACTCTTTTTGTACTCTAGATGACATTTTCAGTCATTAGTTGAAACTCATCCTTTATCTAAGTAATGATTCTTTTTAATCAACTTCAAATGAAGATTTTGAATTTGGAAGTTTCTTTGATCAGATCACTACATATACATAATTGTAACACGTTTACTATCGGACAATAGATACCAAATCACATTTATTATTTTATGATGATGATTATATCGGATATTATAGTGCATCACATTTACGAAAAAGTGATCGTGTCCGGAACTATCATAAATATCCATCTCTATATTACGAAGAAATATATGTCCTGGAAGGAGGCTATAATTCTTTTTACAATACTGACGATGATTGTTTCAAGGTAAAATTTTGCTTCGTCTTTTTTATCACTTTTAAATTACTGTACTTTCAAGACAGATTATAATAATTTAAATTTAACAAAATGTTTATCATTGTTTGCAGGAACTATGTGAACCAGCAGGTTACGTCTCAATGCGAGACAAGAGACATTCAAATACGCTCAAAATATTCCATACACACAGTATACGAAGCGGAATTGGTTTCGAAACAGGAATGTTCCAAACAGCAGTAATTCGAAAAAATGTTGACTTTCGTCGGGCACATTCAGTCCCAGAAATGCCGGAATCACCAACCGCTGCGGAATTTGCCTTGACACGATCTCCAGAAAAGCATCACTCCGATACTGCTACAGTACCAATGCTCATTAATCCACGTACTCCAACTGGACGCAAAAGCAGTCGTTGATCGATCGGAAAGCTTTTTGAAGACTTACAGATCACTAGGTCACTCACAAATCTCTCTTCTAGTTATAGTTTGATATTTTTTTTTTTGTATATATTCTGAAATTTCAGCCACTAGGAAAAGATTGCTTGAAAAAAACCCCAAAAAAAAAAAACAAAAGAAACTTGCTTGGAATTACTTATAGTTTGATGTGAAGATTTATGAAACAATTATTTTATACTGCATAAATTTGAAAATAGACAGTTCTATTGCCAATTTTTATTGTTTAAATTTTCTCTCTGGTCAAAAATTATAGTTCAGTTAATTCTAATTTTCAATTAAAACTAGAATCTTTATTTTATACTTCTGCTATCACTGTTAGAAAACACCATTCCCGTTATTGTGGGTGCAGCTCTAAAATTGTTGCTCCGTTATGGACGGAATCATATTGCTCGTAAATCTAAAATGGTTATGGTATTACACAACTGCTTTTACAGTTGTACATATATATCTGCTTCACCTTTGCCTTGTTTTTTCCGGTTAATCCTTGTGGAATTCATTGAGACTTACAAACAACACTCCATTGATTTTGAAAAAGTTAACCTCATTACGTTGAACTTTTAAATGCTTATTAACTTCCCAATTATGCTCGAAAAGTCACTCATATTTCATTACGAAAACCTTGGGAATTTTGTAAGAGCTGTATTGATTACGAACATGAAAACTTGCAGTTTCCTTTTAAAATTTTATGCTTCAATTGAAATCATTCCAAAAATCCAGCTCTTTCAAGTACAATTTTGTTTGTTTCATTATGTTCCTATTTTTAATACTACATTGCCTCTAATTCCCGGTACTTTCATTTTGTCAACTGCCATTCTCGACCTTATCATTTTTATTCCTGTGTAAATCAATTAATGTAGCTGTATCAATTCAACTAAGCTGTTTCTAAAATTTTACTCCATACCCGGTGAAAAACTAAACTTCCACATGCTCTTTCAAATGACTGACGTTCTGATGGAATAAAGATTACGCAGATTTGAGCTTCCTTGAGTCAGACAGAAAATATCATGTGAAAAGTAAAAAAGGGTTAGTAATACAGTGAATTCAAAACTTTGCAGTTAACAATTTCATAATACAGAAGTGAGAATGATTCAAAGGGTACTGCTAAAATTTAGAGCTAATTCACTTTTCCGATCGCCATCCCAGGTATACCAACTCTTCACTGAAAAAAAAAAAATACTTGTTACATGTTGGTACATGCTTTTTCAATTAAAATTCCGTTTGTGCAACATCTAATAGGGACTCCCTCCGGCGACCTGCATCTTCCGAGTGAAATTTCTTGCTTTATTTCGGTGCAACCTAATAAATCCTGTGATGTGCCACCTACAATCCGCAGCAAATTCTATATATTTTTCTCTTATTTGGTGGTTCGAACCACATAAAAATTCATGACGGCTATCTAATTTAAAACAATACAAACTGATACAGATAAAATGGCTTAAAACATCACCACACAAAGGAAAAAAAAAAACAGTGAAAGAGGTAAGTACAAGTGTACCAAAAAAGTGGGATCATTTAGAAAAAATCCCTGTGATTGATATTATATTACTAAATTCATCAATTTCATCAGGACCAAATATTGAAACTGGAGCAGAAATTTAATCGTTATTGAAAGATTTGCTAAATAATTTAAAAAGAAAGAGCACTGTATTCGACTCAAAATTCTTGAAAACAGCAAGCAAAAAGTTAGACACTTAGAAATTTTCCATTAAATCCATTAAATTTCCATTTTCACCCAGACAAAAACGGGAAGGTAGTCGAACAATACAGCTACCACAAAATGAAAAAAAAGAGTCCTCGAAAAACTGAAATTAGTCCCAAGCAGATTTATTAAACCGTTGCTTCGTATAATTACACATATCATCGTTCTTCTGATATCGAAAATCACTGCGCACTGGACCTGAGAAAAAAAATTGCAGCCAAATTTCTTGCAAAAATCCGAAGTAGCATTATACACAAAAATGTGTTGTAATTTAAAAAATATAACTGAAGGTCCTACAATACGAGATGAATGTAATCCGGTTCAGGCTGCCTCACATTCACATCAAAAGCCCATGAAAATGAAATTTTCAGAACTCAAAAAACTTTCGCTAAACGATGCAGTAAAGGGCTGCTTTGAGAAGCGTACCTTCCCATTCTCTCTTATCATGAGGTGAACGCTTTTTTACACCAGACGCGCAGTAATCCTCAGCTTCTGAGTCAGCATCATTTATTTCAATGACATCATTCACATTCTCGTCATCATCGGTGTCGAATTGATCCATCTGAAAGATAAACTAATTTTAAACTAGAGAGGCTTTTGTACACGAACTCTGCCATTAAAAGAGAATGGAGCTTCATTAAGGATAAAAATGATCCATAGCATCATGACAATCATTGTATTTCTCATCTAAAAATAATTTAAGATAAAGTATCAAACTAGTATGATATAAATCCGATAATATGCAAAAAGGAACCTGATAATTTCTTCCATCAAAAACAGCTCGTAGTGATCTTTTTCCGTCGTAGGGTCCCCTTCCTTCTTGATAATCACCGCGAGGACTATGATTATTTTTAGACAGATCCAAATATCTTTCATTTTTTAAAGGCATGCTACCACATTTGATGTTTTTTGAGTAATAAGTCACCGAGTTCCCAGGATAATAATTTGAGATAGATGGGTCTAATGGTTTTCCACGTGCTGTTTTGTGCTCCACCTCATCATCGTCACTAAGTGCTAGAAAGTTTAACAATATTGAAGGATAAACATTCTTCAGATGATTTGGATCATATACTCTATAATAAAGTAGTTATTCGGTAGTGACAAAAGAGAAATATAACAAGAATATATATATTCTTTAGATGATCACCGCTATCTTTTCTCACTAATTTCATTTCATCACCACATGGCATGAATTATGCGTGTCAAAATCTAAGATAGAGCAAATCGTGAAAAAAAAAAAAAGATTCGATATATTTACCAGGAATTATGCCATGTCTTGCTAAGTATTTTTTAGAATCATAAGAAAATGCACACGATGCAGGCGAACTTTCACAACGCTGAATTTGTTCAACGGTCATTTGTTTTGTAACTCGCGTGGTACTTCGAATTAGAGGTGAGATAGGATGTGGTTTCTTTTCACGTTGTCTCGATCGAACTCTTAAATGTCGAGAAAAAAATAGTGCTATAACGTTAATTTTTCCATAGATTTGTCCAAATTTAATAAGAGAGAACTTTTATCCTACCAAATACAGTTGCAAAATCATTAATAAGAATTTTAAACAGTATTCACAAAAACTGAATTCGTCCACTGTAAGTGCAAAAGAGCTCTACTTAAGTTAGAGAAAACTTAAACCTATCAATATCTCCCTTATTTTGCTCAGAGGCAAAAATGTCGAGGCTCTCGTCTCCTCCGTATTTCATAATAGCTTCATCTACCAAGCGTTTAAACTCTTCATTTTCTGCATATTTCCGCTTCATTACTGCCCATTTGCGATCATCTTTGGATAAAACGCTAGCAATACTCTTTCTCTGAAAAAAAAATGTTATGATCTATAAAAATTAAAAATATTTAGAGAAACTAGAGTTCACTATTTTACAGTCAATATGTCTATGTTACCCATCGCTGTAAATGCAAGAAAATTTTTAATGAAAAAACTAAATTCTGGCCCCGAAACGAATGACAAACTCTTAATTGAAAATGTAAATAATGCTTCAGATTTATAAAAAGATGCTCAATGTTTCGGTTAGAACTCCATTATGTACGCGAGGCATCCTTTATCAGTCTCATCAAAACATTCTACTAATAAATCCTAAAATTCTATACCGAAATTAGAAAATCTTATATTTGGTAGTTGAATCAGATTACCTTTAATAAAATTAAAATTAAAAAACGCACGCCAGGTGGTATATTTTCTTTGCCCTGACAATGTACCTCTTCCTTAACCTTTTTTTCACACTGCTCAGAATCCTTGCCGTTACTGTCATACAAGACATTAAATTGTGCCACATCACCCAGCATTTTCTATAAAAACTTCATATTTATAAGCTGCGAATATCGATGACAAAAAAGTAATAACAAACAACGGTGGAAAAGTGTCTTAAAGTTGAAGAACTGTTTTTCAGGATTAGCAAGAAAACAAATACTTTATGGACAGATATAAAATAGGAACAAATGTCTGATTTTAGAAAGAATGATTTCAAAACCACCTTCATCGTTTCTGTCAATTGCAAGAATTGATTGCATCTTTCCGAATCTTTCAATGTTAGTTCATCGATTTTTAGCTGCATTTCACACATTTTTTCTTTTAGTTTTTCTAACTAGAAAATAAACAAACATTGATTCACAGAAGTAATGAATTTTTTTTTTTTGTGTTGAATACTGGATGTTAATAATACAACGTGCTCCAATATTCTAACGTTTAACATGAACTGTACCAATTTTATGCTTTCGTGTTTACACTGTTGAATTTTGCGCTAAAATATTAAAATGTAAATGATAATAATATGCATACGCTTGGATGGAATAAAATCGCAGCAAAAAAAAAAAGACATGCACTGAAAAATTAGGATGTACAATATACCTCGTCCAGAACATGCCCACTTTGTTCCTCTACCGCCATTTTGCGAGATCTATCTTTTCGAAAATTTGAAACAGCTAAACTCTTCCGATGTGTTTTTGACGTACCCTAAATTATAGATATTTTTAATACTAGGTATATGCTACTAGAAATTAATGATCTTCTTTCTTTTCAGACACAAATCGTATACTGCTGAAAGGGAAAAGATCAAAAAAATCTTCTGATTATTATTCTACCATTTTGCTACATTAAAATTAGGACAAAACTAGAAAAAAAAAGAAAAAAAAGAAAAAAAAACTTTAAACTGAAGTCAATAATTCCAAGAATGATTGAAAATACCTCTATTGTTTGCGATACGTTTACAGTTCTTCCGAATGCTACCGTTTTCTTTTTCTGCAACAATCGAGCCGGAGGTGGTTTAAATTTTTCTGCTTTCACTTCCACTTCAGTCAAACGCCTTGGAATTGAAATTTGCTTTTCTTCGCACTTTTTTGTGGTATTTTTCAGCTTCTCCTTGACTCCACCACACGGCCCAGTTAGCAATCCGTTTTTCAAAACGGAACGTACCGGCTGAGTTCGTGAATAAGGAACGGACCTAAACAGCAAATGAAATAATCAGTGTGGTAGAATCTAACCAACCTCTTAGGAAGTGCTAATAAATACAAGGAAAATTTAAAGAACTTAAATTTAAATTTCCTAATCTGAATTCCTTATTTTTTTCTAAAGAGCGAATGCAGATGAAGAAATTTGCTGTTTTAACTTGTAACCACTGAGTTTAGTTAATATTCTTAATATAAAGTATAATGTACGTATGGGTAAATAAATATTTCAAAGCTGTCCAGGAAGTGAAGGAAACAAAAGATCGCTCTTCCCTTCAAACTTGTCTGAGAGAATGCTTCTTCTTCTACAGCACTGACAAATAAGACAATTTAAGAAGTTCACAAAGAGATTATGGATAGCTGGAAATGCCACATTTCAACGGAGCTGAATACAAAAACATGTAAAATTTACCCGTGGTTACAGATAACTCGAGCGCTAACAGTTTCTAATGGTAGAGAAGCAAGTGAAGTCAACTGGTCCACCTGGAAATTTCGCAATTTTCAGCTCAGAAACGTTTTGCTAAGAACTTCAAAAAGAATTATTCAAAAGAAAAAAAAAACTAAAACACACCTGACAAGCAGCAGAAATTCCGAACTGGTTTTTAGCTGATGCTGAGGAATTGTCTAATGCGAATTTCAAATCAGGAACATATGAAACCAGTGAGGTGAGACAATCCTGATTTTTGTGCGTCATTACCCAAGCAACATCTGCAAGTGAAACCATGCGAAAAATATTCACAAACAAAAAACATGCGAGTCGCTGCACGGGAGTTTCGCTAGTTTAGAAACTTGTTTAACTTCCTTCACTGAAGATATTATTGAGCAACAAAGGAAAAAAAATGCTCTACGCTTCTGATATCTCTAGATGAAAAAATCATAATCAACACTAACCACTACTTTCAACATGTACAGGTACAATCCGCTCTAATTCCGTAGATACACAATAATCCTAAAACTCAAATGTTGCACTTACTTTCTGAGTATATCAGCCCTGTAACGAGCCGTATAATCTTCAGAGAAAATATACTGTAAGTTCAATGGCGATTATCGACTTAAAAAAAAGCCTGTACAATGATAAACAGTTGAAAAAGTAAAAAAAAAAAATCTTCCACCGTCAAACAGCGGATATTCGAGTGATACAAAGCCGTACTATGTGATACAAGCGACAAAATTTTTTCTTCACACTTCTGACAATTAGAACAAAGCATACCTTTTTTTTTCGTATTTTATCCATCAATACATAAATTCTTTTTGTTGACAGAAAGAGAAGAGTAGAAAATGTTGTAGAACAAAGTCAAATATGAAGAAATCCAGAATCTGGATTCGATATTTATAAAAAAAATAGTGAAAAAAAACTAACGAGCGACATAAGTCTGGGATAAATCGAAAAGAAAGATCAAGGAATCGAACAAATCGAAAATTTTAATGAATCAAAGAAGTGAGTTTTAGTGCATAGGTAATAAAAGTTGAAAGGAGAATTTGAAAGAAACAGAAACTAATGCACAAGAGGAGTGGTTAAACAAGAAAACCACTAGAATGAAATTCAAATAAAAATATGAAGTGCTTCAACGACTGTGTAGTAAATACTACACCGAATCACTAACTGACAAAGTTAGGGAAGACAAAACAGCACATATCATATGAGATCATTTGTTTAATCAGTACATGATTAGTGCAGAAATCTGATATATTGATCATTAAGAAAAACAAGGAAGACCACTTTTACAACAATAAATCAAAGACAGGAAATGGAACTAAAAAGGTTAATGACGATGATGCAGATAAAGGTAAGAATATATATACGGTGGAATGAACTTGGATGGACAAATAAGAATTGAAAATTATGAAAAAAAAACTTTGAAAAATTCTGCAAGTAAAACAATAAAATTTATAATACACACACTATTAAAACGGTATGATGTACCATACAGAATTGCGGGATCGACCGAATTCATAACAACAAAACAATAAAACAACATTTCACCATTTCTCAAATAGTATTGCTAGTACTGGGACCAGGATCAGGGTCATTTCCTTTAAAATCGTCATCACTAAACAAACGCCGGCAAGTACTCCTGCCTGATACTTCTCTTCCTCTGTCTTCCAGAGGACGGCTTTTGGGAGTACTTGGAAATTGCGACGGAGACTCAGGTGAACTGATAAATAAGCGCTGCAAAAATCATATATAACAAACCTCTACAATTCCAAATTGCACCGCTATCGAAGAATAAATTTCATTAAAATCACTAACCATTGGCAAAATACGGCGAGGAGGTGTCTTCATGTTTTGATCGACTTCCATGGTACTTGTATTTAATTCTTCTCTGGGTTGTCTATTATAACGATCTCTTGCCAGCGTATGATAAACTGAAGCAACTGTCCTAATACGATGGAATTTGTAATTTCTTAGTTCTTGTAGATGAGCCTTATCACTCATTTTCACATATCCATTAGGTTCAAGAAGATCCTAAATAACATCTTGCATAAATGATTCTTTCTCTTATTTTGAAATGTTGGTAAATAGCCCATGTTTCAGCATAAGAAAAAAGAGATAAAAAGATTGAACTGAGTATATATCCAAGCTCCAAATGTGAAAAGAAATTGAGGAAAACATAGAAACCAGTTTAGAAAACACATCCTAATTCCTTGAAGAATATATTTCAAAACTCTCAACTGTTGAAAAGTTTCTGGAAGCTTCCGCACAATAATAGCTAATTAAAAGTACAATTTGCAAATGTTATAAGCTACTGCAATCCTCCACTATTTTAAAATTTTTTGGGAGAATTCTTACCGGAGCGCTACTGTAACGCAAATAGAAGTTGCGATAACCATACTGCAGTAAATACATTTCTGGATAATCCACCATTGGATATCTTCCAACATTCAGCTTGCGATCAAGTGCACGCAATTCATATGCCCTGGAAAATAGACTGCTTGAAACTGTTCTGGTTCTATTTTTAACACGGACTTCTTTTAAACTTAATTGTGATTTTCAATATTTCGCTACCCAATACCAGCACACAAGAAGGAATGTATGAAATAAAATGGACGAGCACACAAGAACTACACTGCTTTAATCACACCACCCTCCCCTCACATCGTATATAACAACTTTTAAAACCAACGTACATTGAAGGTGCTCGTTTTTGGGAAAATTCGCAATAGAAAATCGGCTTCTTCATCATTAATTTTGCCCGTAGTTCGATATCACTAGGATAGAAGGCCTCCTCGACAACAGCTGGATCATATAAGTTATACGCACCCTACGTGATGAAAAATAATTGAACAGATTTCATGAGATTTGAAAATTTGCATGCAGTGCATTTTAGTTTTCTTCGGCAATCGTTTCCAGTCCTTACTTCTCGTTAAATAACTTGATCAGCAGAATAAAACCGAAAACTCAAGGCGTATTATACACATATGATTAAAAGCAGCAATGATGGGCGCCACGAACATGACAATTCGAAATTGTGAATTAAGCACTAGTCCAGTGACAAAATAAAATAAAACTTTTGCAGAAAGAAATTACTCGAATATGTCCACCCTCATACTCAAACGGATATCGGCAATCAATAAGTAAAAAGCGTTCCAAAAACTGTTCCATTGTCATCGACATCAGCAGATCGGCCAAAGTTTCAGCGCTTATGCATGCAAAAGCAGTTGACGGAACATCTGGATTTCTAAGTATATCCAATTCATAACGCTAGAAAACCGGCCAATTAAATTTTAGAATATTTTCAAAAAACTAAAAAGAATATTTCCAATATAACCCAGTTCTCTAAACTTATCGAAAACTAGAAACGGATTTGTATCTCAGTTTTGCAAAACATTATTTCATAGACCGAACACAATAAAAACTTCTCACTGCACAGAGCAAGCTCAAGCGTGATACTTCACATGACTTCCCTATGGACATCCATAAATTGATCAACATTATATAGTGTTTTAGAAAATAGCCTCACTAAAAACTACCATTCAGCATATATGGTTATGAGAATGACATACAAAGTCACGAATACATTGTGGTGACCGCGGATCTCTGACGTCGCTGGTTTCTAAAAAGCTTGACGAATGAGATCGATGGAAAGCTCGAGAACCATTTTCTATGTCAGAGGAACGATCGTCATCTGATCCATTTTCATCCTTAACAATGTAGTCATTTAGCGAAAGACAGAAAGTAGTTCTGGCTGAAGCAACTTAAAAATTCAAGTAATTTTCAGCGCACTACTTACTAAACAAAAACAGTGCGATATCGATGCTAAGCTTCAACCAAGATTGTGCTTATGAAAACGAATACGGAAACTCGCCGATGGAAAAAAAAAAAATTAAAATGAATTACCTCAATAGCACTATCGCGATCTTCTCGCAATGGTCCTGTCACATCAACATCCATTCCTTCTTCAAAGCTGTCGGCAGCCATCCTATCACTACCACTTTCTTCCATTTGATCATCTTTTGCCTTTTTCGCACTTCCATTATCTTCCATTTCGTCTGACATGCGACGCTTTTTATAACGAGACTCCAATTTGTTCGGGGTTGATGTTGATGGGAGTGAAGGGGATATCAAACTGTTGTGACTGGTGCCTTGCAGATGTGCTCGGAAGCTGAATTCATTTTCCAGATTTTCAAAATCATCCTCATCATCGCCGCGACATTTCTCAATTGAGCTATGTTCACTAACTGTCTCGCTATGTCTAAATTTTATTAAAAAGCATCAAAATTTCCCATTATCAGGTAACTCATGCTGTTATTTTAAATCATCATTCGGATTTACCGAGTCGTTGGAAGTAAGTTATAAAGTTTGCCAAAGTTGCTCTTGCTTGATATTCTCATATTTTTTGATCGATGTTTTTTGAAATCAGAACACCGTCGAACACGTCGCACTTGTTTTACCCTAACAAGATCACTAGATGAATCTCGTCTGCCTAAAAACACTCCTTATATAGAATTGCACTCGCAATTTACGAATGTCAATTTTTTTTTTTTTTCGAAAAATGCATTCGTGGAACCAAGAAACTTTTTTTGAATCAAAATTCCACCAGGAATAATTAAAATGTAATCGATTGCAAAAATTAGAGCTCACCTGATAGACACGTTGAACTGATGGGCTGTATACATTTGGAGTAATCAGAGGTCTTTTCTGTTGAAGGGGAATCGGAAAACGAAAAATGCACTGTTGTAGAAGGGAAATGAACTTGAGGTGGAGGTATTCTATAAATTGATTAACTCAATGGTGCGGTTACTATTTGGAATACGCCTAAAACTTCCACAAGGACATAAGATCAAATATGAAAAGATCATGACTCGGAATGATCAAGAACAGCTCTGAACTTCTTGCTGCTTCAGAACTTAAGGACGCTTTTTTTTTCAACACTCAAAGACTGTTACTAATTACAGGAAACGAGAATTTGATGTAAAAATAAGTTTTTAAATTACTCAACTTAACTTACGGAATATTTGTACGGTCTAGAAGTGAGCTACGAAGAACATTCGGATTAAACATTCCAGAAGTTTGGCTAATAAAAGACGGTTTCTGCTTACAATCAGCGGATATAAATTCAGCCTCCTATAAAAGAATTACATTGGTACTTGTAGTCTAATAAAACCGTTTTCAAAAAAAGGAAAAAACATGAGGAATATGAATACGGCATAGGATTCTGCTCCCATCGGGCTCTGGTTGGTGTCCTGTCCATCAGCAGCAGTATAATCTTTTGGCAGTATTTCCGAAACCATCAGGTTTTGGTTGCTATCGTTCTCCGACATGTTCTGATCGTAAGATGAATAGGGTAAGTTCTGAAAATAATAGCACACCACAAAGTTAGCATTTATGTATCGTTTAACACTTTACTTCGAAAGACGAAAGTGAATTTGTGGATTCACTTTTCAGTACTGGTGCACATTAGAAGGTAAGTGCCATGAGTAATGACATATTTCTCAAAAGTATGACTTAAGTTAGTAATTTAAAAGATTATAGGTGTCAACTAACAGAGCTCATCGCGAAATCGCGTGTCTTCAATCTTTAAAAGAAACGGCCAGTTATTCCATACAGTCAAAACTGAAATAAGAAACAACAAATATGGAAATCACATTATAAGCGAGCCATTTCCGAAAATTACTGATGTTATGCGTTCCTGTTCAGCAGTTCTGCTAAGGGCAGGATGTAGATGATTTATCAGAACACAGGCAATCGGCAAAATGTACGAGTCCATTTTCAGTTGAGGTGCGGAAGGCACGACCACTCAGAAGTTAACGTGAAACCTCCTGATCTCTCGACACTAAGCCACAAGGGACTGGTCGGAGGAATCCACCCTGTTAAACTGAACCTGAACAGTCCAGTAACTTTAGCACTCATCACGTTACGACTGAGACCGCTAGACCACACTCGACCCGAACAGACTGAAGGACGCAAGCCACCATGTAGCCACAACACAACATCGCAGAAACCAGCAACACTCTTCGCGCCATTCCTTCTGGTCAAATTTTCGAACGCTTCCAGATCGCAATCCACCAGGATGCGTCTGTTGCAGCGGAACACTCCTCCAGAAACCTGGTTGGAACTCGCTGAACTATGGACTATTTAGTATCTCGTATTTGCAGCTCTTTCATCACTGCAAGTAGACAACTGTTTCGCTTAATTACAGTGAAGCATTTGGAAGTAACGATTTATTCACTCAGCAGTGCTATCCTCACAGGAAGCAGAACAAGTGACCATTGGTTCCTCAATCTACATTTCGTTACAAATAAAATTAATCACCGCGAGAGAGTTCCAGTAAACACTCATCCACAAGATGCGCGATTCACTAGTAACAGAGAAATATATAGGATTTAAATTCGACTTCATTACTAATAACCTCCATCATTTACCTTTATTTTCACACGCTAATTAAAATATATCCCTCACGTACAATATTTTGTACCATGAAACAGAATAGGTAACAAGCAAAATGAATAGAAAAATTAGAATGAAGATTGAAAGACATTGTTGAAAGCAAACCTTGACACAGTAAGGTATGTTTTGAGAAAAACCTAAAATCGTTGGCATTTCAAAGTAGCTTACGAAGACCGTTGAATTTTCAGTAATAACATAACTCACTAACCTTTTTTGAGCTTATGTTTCTGACTGGCAAATTTATCCATTAAGACAATTAACACAGATGAAAGGCTTTAAAAAGAAATTAAGCCCATTGGAAATAAAAGAACTAGAAAATGAACATAAAAACATGAACAAAACAGGAAAGAAAATGCACCAGAAAATATATATGCCCTACAGATATGCCACACTTCAAGGATAAGCAATTAAATGCAAATTAAGGGTCTTTTCCGTTTTATCCAACCTCGTTATGAGATGGCAATCGAGTCTCTAGGAATTTGAGATTTTACATATGGCTAAATATTTGAAAAAAACTGAAAAGACAGGAAAAGTAGGATATATAGAAAATATGCAAAAATATTAATTTTACAGTTATGCAAAAACGCATTTTAATGCGAAACATGTGTAAGATGGAAAAAAAAGATACATTCACAGAGAATTGGAAATTAAACTTAGAAATCGAGGATTTTACTTTGAACCTCAAAATAACTACATCAAGGGTAATCAGCATCAAAGTCAAGCAGTATTAGTTTTGTATCTTCTGTACCATTGCGTGAACCCACCGCACAGACCAGCATTGTTGGTGTTGATTTTAAACGCCAGATACAACCACCCGAACCGCCAGAACGAAGCCTAACTAAGTCACGTACAAATACGCCTAAACTGATACCTTTAAGTTGTTGACTGTTATAATAATAATAAATCTACAGATAAAAGTAAAAACAAATGATGACACTTCTGCAAAGTAAACGGTGCAATGACTGATTCCAGAATACTTAAAAATGCAACAGCAACAGCAACTAACCTAGACTATCCAGTAGGCAGATATAGAACCTCTTTCTGATAGTACCTGTATGTCCTGCCACTAAGGAAGCTAACTTACCCTGTTTGACATCCCACAGTTTAACCGACCCATCATCACTACTCGTTGCAACTAGACCATTTTCAAGAAACTGTAAACTAGTGACAGCTGAAGCGTGTCGATTGGGACCAGAAAGAGTGTATTTGCATTGTCCATCCATTATATCCCAAATCTTAAACAGCTTGTACAAAAATATTTCATAATGTAAAATATACTCAAAAATACCAAAGAAAAGTTCAGAACAGAAAGTCCTGGTATGTCAACATATAAAAAATTAAGCTAAATAAAATCTGATGAAATAACTTTGAATAAGAAAGTGGATTCACAAAATGAGTGGTATGCATGACTCGAATAGAAATTTATGAAGTAATGTCAAGTATAGGGATAAATATAAAAAATAAATCAATAAAAAATAAACCCATTGCACTTGTAACCACTTAGCTACATTTTATTTGCTTTTCAACTCTATATTTAAAAATCACAAACCTTGATTGTACTATCAGCATTCCCAGAAACAAGCGTATTCCCTCTCAACTGCATGCCTGAAGTTAAAGACTGATGGCCAGTCAATGTCTGTGTACATACTCCTTCACGAATATTCCATACTTTGATTGTAGTATCCAAACTACCGCTAACGACTATGTCTCTTTCGCTATCAAACTGCAAATTTAATTATTTTTTTCAAGTAATCTAAACAGATTCACACCAATTTCCAAAATTTCACATTTAAAAGATTTTCATGAAACATTATTTCGATGCATTTCGTTTGGCTAAACCGCAGACTGCAAAGCACCATCAGTTAACTGACTATAACGGAGAACTCATTGCGCTAGTTGTCATGGAAGCACAAGAAATACTTTAAGAGATTGCAATTTCACGTACCAGTAATGAATAAACTCGATTACTATGACCAGTTAGGGTGTGTAAGCATTTACCTGATTCTGCATCCCAAACCTGGAACGAAACTAATATCCGTAAAACAGAACTGCATCAACACATCTTAAAAGTTTATCTGATAAAATCTTGAGGTTAACTTTCAGTTCCACAAAGCGGCAAGAAAAACCTAAGCATCTCGTAAAATTATAGTAAATTCTTAAAAGTGTTCTATTTTTATCTCCTTACCATATTCCACTAATTATTCCAAGAAAGAACACGAAAATATCAAGTCCATAAAATTATCCAGCATTAAAAAAAAGGTGATAATCACTGAGTAAGAAATTTCAAATTTACTTTAAATAAAAGCAGCGACGATTTTTCAAGCAAAAAAAAAAAAAAAAAAAAAAAAAAAAACGTGAGACTTAAAAATGCCTTTTCAGAATTTGAATCTTTTTTTTTGCAAACCTTGACAGAGAAGTCATAAGCCCCAGAAACAATACGTGCACCATCAAATTGCACACAACGTACAGCTGCTATATGGCCTTGCAAAATACGTATGCATGCGCCATCTCTGATATTCCATAAACGTATCGAGGTATCTCGAGAACCAGTTACAAGTCTTAAAACAATAAATAATAAAGCATTTTAAATAACATAGTTTTGAAGACAGAGGTAAAATGAAAAACTCATATTATCTTGAAGATAAATTACATATGTTTTTAAAAATAATTTCAGTACAAAGCAAGAGTATTTAAAAAACTGAATATAAAAAACCTACACGTCTTCTTTAAGCGTCATACAGCGAACTGTACTCGTATGACCCTGTAAACAGTGTAAACACCGCCCAGTTTCAACACACCAAATACGCACCGTCCGATCAGTGGAACCACTTGTCACAATTTTGCCATCTTCTGACATCTGCGACGACCAAACACCACCAGTATGACCCGTCAAAGTTTGTAAACACTGAAATCAAAAAACCCAACACCATATGATTCTACCATCAGTTTACGAAATTAGCACTCGAAATACTAGGTTTTCGCAAGATTCTATTCTACACTTCTCTGCAAATGAAGTTTAAAAATAATGGATGATACTATTACGCTTGCAATCTAAAAGACGAGAACAAAAAACCGTACTCGTAACGACTTCTAGAACCTACTGTAAAAGGATCACTTTTGACCTTTTCAACAATTTCATGAGAAATCCATCAAATTGGACAACTTACTACTGCTTTGCTTGCTGACCATATTTTTAGCGTATTATCATCTGAACCAGTTACAATCAAATCACCATGAATTTGTAGGCATGTAATCACATGTTCATCATGTCCCTTTAAGATACACGACCCACGAAGCGGTCGGTAGCGCCAGTTAGCCAAGATACGTTGATGACGTAAGTATAATGCTTTCCACTTTGATCTGCTTTTACAATAGGTTACGTTACTGTTATCAGAAGCGTCAATTTAAGTGTCTCAAATTTGCTAAAAATGCTTGTGCTCTATTAATATCTCCGTATTTAAATCTTTGAACAAGTCCAATATTGACTGCTATAACTTAGAGTTTAGGACAAAGATTTTGAAATAAAGTACGATTTTCTAAGTACGATCTATTTCAGGAGAAAATAGTAATTACCTAGCCAGGCAAACATTTTTCGGTGAATCATCCATATCAGAATAGCACCTAAAAATCCAGTTACTTAATTGATAAGAAAATAAAAATCATCCCTTCGAGCAAAATGTTTCGTAAAACGAAGATGACGCTTCAAAATTTAGCTTCAAGAAAAATATTTGGCTTCGATGACTGCTATCTGCATGAATAACTTCTTGTGGTGCAAAATCGCTCATTACTTAATGCTGATGTTTAGTTATGAACCACGAGTTTATAACGAAGATTAAAAAAACTCCTCTCAATTTTTAAAACTTACTAAAAGTCACAAATTACATTATAAGCATCAGGAAAAATATTCGAACAATTAACATGAAAACAAAGGAATACTTTGCAAAACTTACAATAAACAAATCAAGTCAAGTAACACACTAATATACCAAGAAATTTACCGAAGCCAATGCGGATGATAGCCAGCAAACAATGCAAGACGGTAACTAGGGACGGGACGATACCCAACAATTTCAATACCGCTTGTTGAAGCTGTTTCTGCCCAGGCACCACTTTTTCGATCACTATAAAACGAAACTTTGATATTATGTTTTTCAAGAGCAGTTGTCTCCGTAGTTCTCTTTCCATACATTGTAATATCTATGGGCTGACATAAACAACTTAAATTTCAACTCGCCTTGGTTCATCCATAGCGACGACATTTACTTCTTCACATTTCTTCCTCCATAAACGATTATCCTCGGCTAAATTGCGCCAGTATCGACAAGTTAATGAAATGCGAGCGATGTCAGCAGGAGATAAGAAGCACATAACATGCAATGCAATCTGAAACATATTTTAAGATGAATACTAGAAAATGAACATCTAGTGTTTCTCACCCAGAAACACCCACCCCTATTTTCTAAGGGGATGAACAATATGCTTTACTGTTTTGATTGTTTAAATAGTCCTTAATGAAACATATCATTTTTATTATTGAAAAAGTAGCAACCTCTCGTCTTGATCATTTATTATTAAGGAAATAACTCGATTTTTTTTGAAAATTTCTTAATAATAATAAAACAATCACTTCTTTAGGTAACTCTTTAATGAAATCTTTCTGGAAGAAAGGTTCGATAATGGAGCGTAAATGTCGAATATGATCCAATGAACATTCATCAACTAAATCAGTGAGAGCATCCATTTGATCCGAGAGAGAAAGCATCTATAATTCATCAGGAAAAAGAAAAAAAAAAACATCACATTTACCTATTCTACCCAAATGATTAAATTTCTGCTTTTGAAAGTCACCGCTTTCATAAATACCATTAAATAGGAAAAAAAATTTTTACTCTGAACTGTCTGATCCAAACAACGACACTTTCATTAACTTCACGTTCAACTTCCAGAGATTTCTCGATATCCACGCTTTTCACTTCTCCGTCATTTTTCATCCCTTCACCTTCATTACTATCATCAGCAGCTGGCGATTCTGGTGAATCGAAATGATAGCCGATTGAATTCGTATTATTACGATAATCATCATAAAATCCTTCAAAGGGAAAGTTCTTATGACATTGAAAGCACCTTTGCCTCATTTAAAAATTTGAGACTACTAGAAGAAAAGTGAGTAAAAAAGGTAAATAAAGAAATATCAAATGTATTGAGAAAATAAAAAAATTATTTACCTATAGGTTCACAAACGTTATATTTTCGGAGCAAACTCTCACATTGTGCCAATTTAGTAACCCGGAGTGGAATAATAGATGAATGGGATGGTTCTGAGCGGCTGCTTTGTGCATAAACACAGTCATTCATTTGTACCATTTCACTAAAATAACCTAATGAAAATTTCAACTTGTACAAAAAAAAAGATGTACTTACGCTACTAGTGAGGAGCAATTTTAGCTTGAAAAGTATCTGAACAATAATATCCATATTGTCGCCTAAAAACATCACAGGAATACTTTTTGACAGTTCAAAGTTATAAATGCAATGTCATGAGGGGGGTTTTCGCGATTTTGATTTTCGTGATCACCTAAAAGACCTAGCAGCAACAAAAAAAAAAAAAAAAAAAATCTGAATTAGATAAAATAAAGAAGCCTATGGAAAAGAGATACAAATTAACAAAGCAATAAAAATTAATACAACAATACCTCTCCGACACGGAGGTAGTATGTCCTATATTTAAGAAGAACAAAACAAAAAGCACTGTTTCCCTTTTCTATTCTAGTTCCTCGCTCGACTCGTATCAGAATTGCATAAGAAAAATATCAGTGTTTTAAAGGCTTACTTTCATAAAAATTTTTATGCAGGACATTCCGAAAAGTCCTTAAAAATTTCAAAAAGTAAATTCGCGAATTAAAAGTGATTATTTTTAAAATCCCAGAATTAACAAGAAAAAAAAAAAGAGATGTTAAAATCTGATTACTTAGTTAGGTATAATATTTAACAATAAAATACAACATAAGATATACAGTAATACAGTACAGAGAGAAATATCAAGTATTTGTAAATAATGTGTATTTAAATGCAAGATTGAAAAAAAAACCCAAAATCTGATTCTTACCATATCATTATTAATCTCACTGAAACATGAATTTGTGAAACGATGCTTTCGATACTATCTACGTGGATGCCTATCAGTTTATGCAAAGGACCAGTATTTTGTTCCTTTTTTGTTCTTTGTCACTAAACAAAGAATCCACCTTTTAAAAGCAACAGGGTAATATGTAGAATTTAAGCACAAAACTGTAATGCCATCGTAAATTTAATAAAAACAAATTATAAAGGAAGTCTTGAAATTTTTGGAAAACAAAACCCAAAAACTAAGGATCATCTAAGCGAAATGTTTGACACTAAATTAGTAATTTGCTGATTATTTTCCTCGTAGATTTATTTTTGGCACATTTAATTCGTTTTTTGACATGACCTTAAAAACTTCCTGTTTAACTTTTTTAGTAAGCTCAATTTTCAATTAACAAAGCCGAAACAGAATTTGCTTTAGTCTCATGATCCGAGTAGGTAATTCCGAAGCATTTATAATCCTACCGATCACCTTCCTTGAGAAATAAGAGAAAATTTTGGCGATTTCTAAATCTCTGCTTAGAAATGATCTCAAAACCTTGAGTGTCTCAGGGCATCATTTTAGAATAATCAAAATGACCACATGGAGCGCAGATGATATAATCGGCTGTTTCGATAGACTGTAAACAAACTAAAAAATATCGTGTTTGGTACTAACATCACAGAATGGGAGCTCTCGAATGGTCAGTATGAAATACGCCAACGATCGAATATATGAATCCGTTTGAACAACGTTTGAACAAAGATAATTGTGAAACTTATGTAATTACCAAAAGAGGAAAGCACATGAAAACTCAACAAAGAAGTAAAACTTCCGCTGAAAGAAGACAATATCCTCAAAATCTCTGCATCTCCATAGATCTACGACCTAAACAGTGTTGAATGATTTAGGCAAGTGATCGAAGATATCAATAAAATTTTGCCATTAACTCCTTTGGATTCTCTAATCTAATGCAGACAGGTCTATTAAGAACCTTTCTAATGCTACAAGACCAGCTGCATGACTTGTTTAACAACTAAACTATTTCTCAAATTTATATACTAACGTTTATAACCCCTGTTTTTGATAAACTGTGGAAATTTTTAATCTCAGCACGATAATATTACAAAATGAAAAATAGGTAAACTTTATCATCGAAAAACTTTTTATTATCGAAAAAGTGGATGAAATTTCAGACAGAGGAGATTCAACAAGGTCGTGCATTAATGAATAGAAGAGATAAAAAGATGATCGACGCTTACAAGAAAACCCATAAACTCAATAAGACTACCCAATCGATATTTTTTCTAAACATCGCCCTAGTTCATCTAAACTAAAGCCCACCGATAGCATGAAAATTCTTTTGGTTTCATAAAATTTTTTCCTGCTTACCTTAATGCTGGTTTCTTCTCCCTGAATGAATCATCGAACAACGAAGATTTACGTTTCTGATACTGATGATCTCTGGCACTTTTCATGAAACCCTGAAAACTGTTATTACTAATCTGAAGGCAATTTTATTGGTAAATACTGTTTACTATCTAAAAAAAATCCATCTAAAACCAAGGGATTAATACTTTTCATTATTAAATAAATTTAATTCATTTCTTAAAATTTCACACTTTACACGTACTTTATATGGAGCATACTATTCAACAAAAGGAAATTACATAAACAGTACAAGACCGACATATATATTCATGCTTTTAAAACTTATGATTGAAAAATACATCGCCCATAAATAAAAAATAAAATACTGATATTCCTTCTACTCTGCTTTTCAGTTAAATTCAATACTTTTTTCATAGGAAAGTTTTTTAATCAATTTCGAAGCTAAAAATGCATTGGAAAATTTCAGCTTGCAATAAAAGGCCTGAGTTTTTATTCTAAACAAAGCGATAATAAAAAATGAAACAAAGCGATAATAAAAGATGATAAGTTTTCTTTTAGAAAACTGAAAAACAAAAACAACGAACGTCACGCGCTTTCCAATCATTGTAATGGCTCCATGCAACAGAAGCTGATCGCTGCCTGTTTCCATGGTCATGCTTAAATGTGTAACTTTATACATTTGTATTCTATTGGCCGCAAAAAATACTGGAGAAATTATCTGATTTGAATATGCAGCTCATTATCAGGTAACCACAAGTAAACTTTTTTCTCTTTGAGCTAACATCTCGCTTCACAAGAACTTTTATTTATGTATCTGTACATGAGAATAACTGATGGTAAAGGGAAATATAGGTAAGCAACAATGTTTAGAACAATACATTTTTGATCACTCGTTTTAATTGAAGTGTTGTTTGCGATAACAACTGCGAAAACGAGAATGTAAATAATTGAAAGTTTATAAATAAAAAAGTCCCAAGTTCCCAACGACCCACAGGCTACAATGAAGGATTTTGATATGATAAGTTTCATATTCTTTTTTTTTTCCTCACAAAAAAAAAAAAAAAAAAAAAACTATTACAAATCGACTTTAGCTAAATTAACCTGTCAACATGTAGTCAGTACCGTCAAGTATTTTCTACCATTTAAATATCTAAAATATTCCATAATGATTTTGAATTTATTCTTCTCAAGAAAATATAATTCAGTTTTAGAAAAATCAGATAAGCCTGAACCGGGAATGACAGTTGTTATCGTCGACATGACAGATAATTAACTTTGTAATGTTTAACGAGTTATTTAATTATGAATTTTTGTTTGAGTCTGTATAATCTGTTTATCTGCTAGCTTAAACCTTTTCCTTGCGAAAGAATGAATTATAAAGACAGTCAGAACTTCACCTTCACAATCTCTGTCAATGAAAATAAGAAGTCCAAAGTGCGAAAGGACTTTTTGAGTCACTCAGATACAAAATATATTAAACTAATTTTTCGCTAAACGCAAGTAACACTAAATGGATCGAGGAAGTCTGCAAAGCTAGTAGATAGATATAGCCCATGAACTGATGTTAACAGATTTCGGTATGCTGCTTAAATAACATCAAGAACTTGAACTTGTATTAAAGCGAGATTTTAATACCCACCTTTGCTGAAACTATTGTAAAAGAAGTATTGTGGAAGGGAATTGTGCTTCCATTACTATTGGTGCTGTTGCCATCGCAAAATATGGCGCCATTACCAAACGATTCGGGATGTTCCGGATTAGACATCGATACACATTTCGAGAAAGTTCAAAATAAAATGGATATATGTTTGTTATCTGCAAAATGATACCTTGCGAATTAAACCTAGCTACAGTAGCATAGTGCTATAGCAGACGTTCACGAAAATTAAAATTCCTTTCTACTCCTTCTAATTAAAGATGGCACTATCAAATCACTGGAAAAACAAGCAGCATCTTATTTCTCTAATAACATTTATCCCTACCAATCAATTTAAATCATTCCAACCATGACAAACATATCTAAAGAACGCGCTTTCCTGGTGGGCATTTTGATGTGCAGAAAGATGACGATCAATTTCTATAGTTCGGAAAACTCGTAAATCACATTTTATTTCAAGAGAGAAGAAATAATAAACCATATTTGTTGGAGGCAAAGTTTGAGACTGAATTAAAATAATCCACCACTTGCTAGTCTATATTATGCTCGATGCTTAGTCTTGCTATTCCATAAGTTACCCTTACCTGTTAATTCTCGATTTCAAGAAACACAACCCACCCCATCCCTGTACAACACAAATCACCCCCCCTCATCCTTCCTCCCAACTCCTTCTAAGTCTCGTCGCAGAGCGACTTGTTTAAGATTCAGATTTGGCGGCCAAGTAGACATTGTCTTCGGAAACGTTGTGCAATTAGTTATCCTGATCCTGGCTTTCGAAAAACTTGTGGCGGAGTAAATTTGAATAGGATAGCAGAATGCTTTTAATTAGCCTGAATTATTCAGTGTATAGTTTTCTTTTTTTGCTCTTTCTTCCCGTTAGTATTAGTTTGGTCTTCTCCCACTTATAATTGTTGCTCGAGATTTGCTCTTCTACCTACAAATTATTTCTTGAAAAATCTCCAAACTGCGTGCCTGTAAAGTTGAAGTCGGTCTCTTTTGCTCTTTCTTTTCTGATCCCTGTAGTCTAACTATTTTCAGCTTTGCTTAACAGAATAAAAGCAACAAGATTTGCCATAAGATTGCTAGCTAATAAGAACGTATGTGTTAAATTCATATGAAAAAGTTATGGTTGCAGATGTTCTATGTACCTCATCTCAATGCCACGTTGCTAAGATTTATCCGGAATATCTTAGGGAGTGGGTTTATTCGATTCGAAATTTTGCTTCTTCAGATGGACCGACATTCATCTACACTAAATTTGTTGCATTTTTCTGAGAGTGCATGAATCGCGATCCGTACATGATTCTCTACTGTGATCCTTGTAATGTCCCCCTGCAATATTTCAATTTTATGATCTGATGAGTAATGGGATCCAAAGCTATCCAAATGACTTGTTTTCACTGAAAGGGGGAAACTTAGAAAGGGAAGAATTAAACTAATAGTTTTACTCTTAGAAAATTCAGTTTCTCACATATCTTAAGCGGTTGGGCTCCTGTTCAATTTTTGCAAAATTAAGATTTTAAGAAATTGTTGTTATAAACATCGTTTAAAAACCCTTTCAAGATCAACATTATTTATAGCATAAAAATTTCGGGTACAGGCTTGTCTCGGGAGTGTTGAAAATTTATTGCTAATGAGTGAAGGATAGTATAAATCATTCGGATTTATACTATCTGTTTCGGGTGGTATTTCGTTTCCCTTTATTTCCTTTCCTGGAAGTTTAAACTGTCTTTTTATCTTTTTCCAACCCTTCATGTTTTTTCCAATCACTTCTTCCGTTTCCCCTGGGAAAATTACCCATTGTCATCGTTTAGTCGTGGCGTCAGTGCCATGAACCAACAATTTTTTTCCTTTTCCGTAATATTTCTCAAATTTGTAGTCGACAATTTTTTGCTTCTTCAGCTGCATAATTTTAGTTGCGATTAGCATGTTGGTAGTTTTATTTCCTTACAACATCGTGAATCTAAGGTATCTTAAGAGCTATATTTAGTTTGCAGAGATTAACCCCTGGAAGCATTGCGAGTTTAGTTAAAACCCAGTGAATTCTTCCTTTCGGCAGTTTTTTTTAAAGGAACTTGCCGATTTCCACGTTCTAAGACTTCAGGAGCCAAAAAATCTGTTCCTCTAATTAAAACTAGCATAAGATCATTTTGGTCTTTTCTGCCGAACACTTATGTTTTGGACGAGTTAAATGAAAAGTATGAGAAAGAAAATTAATAAAACCATTTTCTCTGCTTTAATGTTATTTCGTATCGAGAAATAGCTATTCAATTACATTTAACCACGTATAATTGAAATTTTCGTTGTTTTTTTAAAAATCTATAAAAATGATTTATTTTAGAGTTTATTCTAAGCCCTCTGGGAATTTCCGATTCTGAATCCTTCTGTAATGTAGCATTTAGTTCCTTCAACTTAAGTCCGAAAAGTTTGATGAAACTTTCTAATTAAATCCTTGCTTTTCTCAATTCTGAACTATCGAAAATCAAAATCCATAATTCATAGTTCAAATATTTTCCTCATTTTGCAAACATATATGAATTAGAAGAAAAAATAAAAACAAAAGAAAATTCTGGAATTAAATTTAAGATTATCTCTTTATTCGTTAATCTTATTCATCATGAAAGTTCCTCAATAAATGAAAAGTTTGTCTAAACATCCATGGATCAGCACGTGTATTCTTCCGGTTTGGAATGCTTTATCTATCTGAGGAAAATTTACAAGATGCATTTTCTGCCAATCAGTGCTGCATTTATTTCCCTTCCACTAACAGGAAAACTATTCCAAGTTTTTGCAAAAAAAACCTCTCGAATTCCTAGCGTGAACTCACTCCGCAAATAGTCTAGATTTAATACTCAGTTATTTGGCTTCAACACATTGTTAATGGTGGATATCCAGAAAGAACCTTAAATTCCCAGTTTTCATCAGCTGGAAGTTGAGACTGATAAAGTTCTCAACGTAAGAAAAAAAAAAGTAAAAAATGCAATTCTAAATTTTGGAAAAAAAAACTTAATTCTAAATTTTGGTTAAGTGACCAAAGGTTACTAATCATGAGTGTTATGTGAAACGTTCGTCATGTCTCCATAACTAAAATGCATCTATTGCCTAAAATTTGCAATTTTTAGTTGCAGTTTTTTAGACTCATATTCATTTTTACTTTATTTGCTACTCAAAAACATCCTTGTTTGCTTATGCATTTTATGTAAATTGCTCAGTTGGAAGTTACTGAATTTATCATCCATTATGAACAAATAAGGGTTACTAATTATAAGTGTTATGTGAAACGTTCGTCATGTCTCCATCTTTTACATCAGTGAAAAAGTTTTTGACTGTTCCGGAATGATTTCTCATATATTCTGTTGCAGCAGATTTAAATTCCTTTTTTATTTCAATGAAATAAGCCTTAAAATACTTTTGACCCTTTCAACTATCTATTTTCCTTCTCGCAAATGATGATATTTCGTGCTCTAACACTCAAATATTTTCCTTTCTTCCAGTAAATTTTTTAGCTAAAATAGGAAAGTAATATTATCATATAAAACTAAGGTTTTATTTTGTTTGTTCTACTACTAATACTTTGTGTTCTGGCATGAATCTTTTTTCTTAATTTTTTTTATCAACATTATTTTCTTAATGTTTCTTTGAAAGATTATTTACCTAATATCAATTTTCAAGAGATTTTTCATTTTTAAATTTTTTCTAGCCTACTTCTGATTTTCTCCTGCCTTTTCGATATGTGAAATGCTTAATCAATAGAAGGCAATTAATTATTGTACCGTTTGTTCGTTGTTATATTTTCAAAATCTCTGAAAACATAAGTCAAGTGAGTGTTTTTGATTAGTTTTTTAAATAATATATTGCTTTGTAAATTTAAGTCTCTTAAAGAACCACATGCTTTCAAATATTAAAAAAGCAAATTTTTGTGTTTCTGTCATTTTCATGCTATAAATTTATTGTAGGTATCATTTTTATAATTGATATTTTTAGGCTTGTTCTATTTCTGTTACCTTTGTTTTTGAATTTCATTGTGAACACACTGAATAAAGTGATAACCGAATAAATGTCATAATGACGAATATTTTAACGAAAGATAAAAATAAATCGCCTAACGGGTGTGTAATGGCTTATTTATCTTTCATTACTTAATCCAATTCGTAATATCATTTAACTTGAAACTTACGAGGTATTCAAGTACGTAGATGACGGTACTGTAATTAACAGCGTAAATGATATTACATAAGGGAATAAAGTTATTTTCGAACTGATTTTGAAAAACAGCTATCAGTTTAGCTGTGGAAGAGTAATTTGAGTCAAATTCATTTTCAATTTAGCCATTCATTATTAGAGAAGTCATGTAGTTAAAAAATGGTCTAGTTTAAAATTCAAATTTTAATGGAAACTCAATTCTTTATTACACTCTTATTTTTAAAATGTAGGATTCATAAGTGGTGAGTGAATTTTAATCTTTCAAATGCTTCTGATTTTTTAATTAGTCTCTTACTTAATTAATCAATTTTTTTAAACAATTTCCTAAATGCTTCTGAAAATAGGTGATAATTGCTTTTTGGTCATTTAATTTCACTTGGCATCAAATTCTCTTAAACTTTCAAGAAGCTTTATTTCCATATTTCAATAAAAATTTGATGGTACGAATAGGATTTCTTGAAGGCATGAGAGCTTCAAAAACGGCTAACCTCGACGCTTATTACTTGTCTGAACTTATTCAACATAATTAGTTAGAAATTCCGAACTTCTGTTGCACTGTGTTTGTTTTCGTGTTGCTTATGCAGAAATTATTTTTATTTAAAGAAATGGGAAATGTGAAATCAGCATCTACTCCAGCTGAATTCACAACTTCGGACCATTCTCCATTGCTACAACAGTTGGTGAGTGACTGTTGTAATTTTGTTTTTTTTTCTAGTTTTTATCTTTCGAAAAAATTAAAAGAACGTCTCTTTTCTAGAGTTATTCAGTTCCAAATATCTGTTACAAACTTTTTTCTCGAGTACTAAAGAATTTCCGAGTGATCGTCTGTAGTTCTTCCTTTTCATTTTATTTATATTGTTTGGAATGGAATTCTCGGATACTGAGTCAAAAAAAAAATTCTTGCCCAGTTAATTCAGTATATTAGCTTTTTAATTTGTTTTTTGTCCATAGGAGACCAGAACCGATTCGATTTCTTGCCCGCCGGAGGATTATTGGTACTATATCGCTAAATAATGTACTGTTTCTGAGTGCGATAAAGTATTTGTTAGGAAAAATACTATCTCTTTACTATTAAATACAAAGAAACGAACGTTTGCCTACCAAACAAACATTTGAATACTCAGATAAGCATGTGCTAGCCTACTTTCGACCACAGATCCTCAACCTTCTCATAACTTTTTCCTGTCGTCTATCTCAGTCTTAGTAGTTACTCAAGAACTGGGTCCTCGATTTGTTACTTCTTCCTCCACTCTTATCTTAAGACTTCATTGTCTTCCTACCTTAGCAACTTAGCTCATTCAGTAATAATTTGAACTAAAAGAGCAAGCAAGTATGCATCTCTTTAAGGATTATTATTTCAGGAGAAAGTTCCTCTCGTTTTAAGACGAAGATCGGCATTCAGTGTTGAGAGGAATGATTTTTTATCATTAACATGCTCTTCAGGATGTCGAAAAGATTCCAGAAGTCATTCTGAGAATAGGTGAAAATTTTTAAGAATTGAAGCCCAAAATTTTCAAATTTAATCGATGGCGAAGCTCAGAGTTCAAGAAAAATGCAAAGATTGCAGAATAGACTAAGTTTACTGTTACAGAAGAGTCAAACAAGATTTGGCGGACTCTGACCTCGAAACTTTGTCATTTTCATGCAGCAATCTCAGGTCATTTATATTCGTTGTTCTTCTTTTGTTAAAAATATTTTTTGAATGCTTCATGCATAATACTTCCCGGTCATGATTCCATCTTCATGGAATTCTGATTCCTGCAGACTGCTTTTTGAACTGTATTTGCAGACAAGCATTGCAACCATACATCGAAATATCGGGAGATTTGACAACTTCACAGAACAGTGCGGTACGACGGCTATGGAAGCAGGTTGCCTTAATTCAGTTGCGAGCAAGTCCTCAAATTAATGAGAAAAACATTTTTGAAATTATTCAGGAAATGAAAAGGTGTTGTGAAAATGAATGTGAGCTTGCCAGTCGATTACTTTTGCATATATTTGCCATCGATTCACGTCTTCAAGCAGCTTTTTACCTTCCCAATGTGCCTTATTTTGAATTGAGAAATAGTCAACTTTTCGAGATCCATGTTAAGGTTATTTCTTTTAACCGTTTCAGAATTTGTACATTTATAAATTAATTTTATTGTTATATCGAATGGAGTCTTCAGCTTATTTCAGCTCAAAACCACGAATTTAATATTTTCTTAGATTGTATTTTAAATTTTCCCAATTAACTTAATTTTAAAAGTTACTTAAATTTCGAATTTTATATATATAATTTATATATTGTTGTCATTATTTTCTAGCATATTTATTTAGGTATTGGGATCAACCTTATCATTTATCATGCTACATTTGCATGATCCAACTGCAATGAGTAAATCTTTGCAAGCACTAGGAGCACGACATGTAATTCATACAAAAGTGCAGTACAGAAGCAATTATTGGAAGGTATTGAGATTTTTGCACTTATTAAATAATTAATGGTGGGTAGTTTGAGGAAATGGTTCAAAGTAATCAAACAAGATATATGCAAATTGCAAACTTTTTATAACGGCTAAGCTAACGATGAAAAGCTTTTAAAATCAAGCAATACGAACAAGTTAGAAATGCAACATTCAAAGAATATTTCGGGGAACATAATCAAAAATTTAATTCAAACATGCAAAGTATATCAGGAAATTTAAATGAACTGAAATGTTTGAATATGTTTGAACTTTACTGGAATTGAAACTGCTTGTATTTGCATGCATCTTATCAGAATAATGACTTTAAGTTGGAAACAAAATGGAGATGTTCAGGTCTTTAGGTAGTCAATCAGGCATTCATTGAATTTGTCAATGCTGATCGCACATCGTTTGACATGTTCGATGCATGGAATGTTCTTGGAAATTTTTGCGTGGAACAAATGCGAATTGGTTACAAAATTGAATATAAAGCTCAAAAAGTGTTAGAACGTTTTAAAGCGAAAGACATACGAGTAAGTAATGAAGAGAAAAAATCGTTTCAGAGTATGTAGAACGATTGTGAAATTTCTCTAAAGTTTGAATATTTTGTTAAATAACCGTCATGGAAGTGTTACCATTTAAAAAAAAAAAAGCTTATATTAATGTATAATACAGTCCTTGAAAGTAATTTTAAATAAAATTTGATAATAGGTAAAGCCAGATATATATATCTGACTTTTCTTATTTTCATATATATATATATATGAAAATAAGAAAAGCTTTATAGCACCAAAGCTTCTCACTACAGTAACAAATTACTCGAATCTAAACTTTTGAAAATTGTTGGAAAATTTAGTTTCCTAAAATTCTTATACCATGTGCTCACTGTTATTAATCGCTGCTGTTTGTTGATATATATTTTGTTTTAATTTACTTCATTTCGCTTTCTAAAAAGATTTTAATTTCATTTGAAATAAGTGATAAATGATTTCTTTAGTGTTCCACTTTCTGCATTCTTTGATTGCTAATTTGATATTGTTGAGTTTGAAAAACCAGTAATATCTTCACAAATATCATTATTTCTTATTTAGAAGCCAGAATCATGTCGTATTTTCGGCAGTCTTTGGCCAAGTTACAGACTCTTGATTAGTAACATGGAAATAATCGGAATATCGCATACCAATCACCGTTAGTGGAAATCGGATTGAACAAACTCTCATAGTGTTTGAGCATTAGCGTCAACACTGTCTATAAAAATTCTCTTGTAGCTAAAATTGGAAATGAGTTAGACTAATGTAAGACTACTACACCTCGTAATTACTATTATTGTTGCTGCTATAATTTTCAGCATTAAATTCAAATTTCACATTTTTTAATAGTGTCATTCATTGGCTCCAAATTGGAAGGCCCACTTAAAGTAGTTATTGCATTGAATTTCAAAATTATTAGTTTGTTTCGCGCCATTTGAATGAATTTGAGATAGTGTGAAATCAGTGAAATTATTGATTCAGAGAATAGAACTCAGTATGCCTCAAGCAAAATATGCGTTAACTTTTGATGAGATTAATAATTGTGAGTGAATGGCATTACCTGATCATCATCGGTTTTTCCAGAATCCAATAATTCCATAAAGGATTTTTGGTAAAATCGATAAAAACGATTAATCGTATGACTGTCACCAGCAATAAAGCCACCACTCAACACAACCCAATCAACACGATATAGATCAGTTATCGAATACCTGAAGATTTACCAATCAACTTGACTTAAACTTATTGCCTAACTTCTCCAGATTTCTAACTTGTCTAAAATAAGAAAAAAGAAATCAAACCTGGACACTTTATCGTGTGACGGTGTCAGCTTAATAATTGTCATGCGGTCTCGCCGAAGCTGTGGTCGCCAGTGACAATGACTCGGAATGATTCCTTCTCTGCCATGACCTAAACGAGAGCTTTATATAATTCAAATTGTCAGTAAAATAGAAATCATTCAATTGCTCACCGTATCCGGCATCAATCCAGACAAACATCCGGCCAGAGGCACGGAAACGAGAGCTTTGTGTAGCGTTATACAGGAAATAGGGTTTCGAATTGACAATTATATTGTAGTCGGCACTGTTTGCTTCCGGATGATGACGAGTTTTTGGACCGAAGCGCCAATCTAAAATTCAGTTTTAGCAGTGAAAAAAGAGAATGACCGTCCAGTGATTTTATTTAATTTTCATATGTCGAAGAAAAAGGAAATCATATATGCTACAGTACTTAAAAACATCAACACATGTATGCAGTATTACATTTTTCTGATAAGCACAAAAATATTAAATTCTGTCTTTCTATAACGATGAGTTGAAAAATTAATTTAGTACTGAGTTCGTTTACCTTTTTGTTCCCGTCGAATGATACCTTCTATTTCATCTCGATACCTGTACAAAGGGAGGTCATGCATTGACATTTCGAATATCTGAAATTTTATTTATTAACGATTATCTTCATCAATAGTTTTGCATAGGAAAGGTGAGCAATTAAATTGTTAGTTGTTATTTTAATGAAACGAAAACTTTTCTACATTTCAAAAAAGAAAAGGAAAAATCTTTGGAAGGACTCAATAAAACAAGACAAACAACGGGAGATTGACCTGAGTGTTATGAGCATTCCTCATTTGCCGTACGAATTGGGCTCCTCTTGAATCAGTGTAAATGATCAGACAATTTCTTAACTTCAATAAATGCTTCAGGTAATCCATGTATTGTTCGTAAGTTCTTGTGTATCTAGGCCACTTTCCACGACCTATATCGAATAGAGCTGTAACAATTATTGGAGAATGACGATCGTAATGTTCATACTGATGATGGTGATGACGATAAGGATGCGATATTGGCGTGAACTGAAATTCTCATCTCGATTTCTATTCAACAAGTTCATTTTACTGTTTATAAGAAAAAATTTGCACAATCAACAGAATGACAGAGGTCAAAGTTGGTGATGAATGAGTATCGCTATGATTATGGAATTGGATTGAAAAAGGCCAGAAGTTTTTTCACCTTTCACCTGTCAGTATGCTTTTTTGAGTTATTTGCGAATAAATGATTGTAATGTGACTTACTTTTGGAACGATGGCACTGGTGGCGGTGGTTATAGTGGTAGTAGTAGTAGTAGAGGTTGTAGTTGTGGTTGAATTTACTTCATGCTCATAATCATCTTCCTCAACTTCAGCAGCTTCAACTTCTTCACCAATCATCTCTTTCTGTGTTAGTTCTTGTGAAGTTTCAGCGACAATTAGTGCCGAATTTGTCGTCGATCGTAAATTTTGTAAATTTGTTATAAAATTTTCAACCCCAACACTTTGATTTGCATCGACTACTCCACTAGTTTTGAATAATTCTGAATTGATCGTCGTAGTCAAATGCCTTGAAGTTGAGAGTATTCCAAGAATCATGGTTTTTCTTTGGGCTTTTTCCCTAGAATCAACTGCACCATCGGCTGTACCAGGGCTTGAAAACAAATCAGTTTTCTTAAAGTTCGGAAAATTGGCCAAGTCCAGATTTCTTTCAAGAAGTTTTGGAACTTCTGTGAAACTTTTCGAAATTGAAGCTTTAAGATATGCAGTGAATTTATATTTTCCACTATCAAATGTTTTAGTGGAATTAGTACTTTCAGTGTAAATGTTAGTAGGAGTTGTAAGAGAAGACGGAGATGGAGTAATAGTTGTAGAAGTAATCACCAAAGGAGTAGTTTTAGGTCTACTTAAAGTCATTACTGGATGAGAAAATTTTGCAAATACTTCATCAGCTAATTTCATCGTTTTTCGCTTCGCTGTTCCCATCAGATTATCTGAAAACTTTTGTGTTATGCTAGAAATCCGAGCATTTAGAACTGTTTAAATTAGCAAGGCAGGACATTTCTTTGAATTAATCTCTTTTTCTTTCAATTTATGATTTAAAGAATACCTTCGACTGATTTTTCTGACTGATCATTATAATACTGTGATTTGATCGAATCCTTTGTAGATCGCACCCTAACTTCAGTTTGCGAACTTGCCATTTGTTCAGAATCATTGCTAGATTTTTGGAAGACACCAGCTATCTGTACTGTATGTGTGATCTCACCTTCAATATCCTTCTGACTTCCGTACTGTTCGTAGGACTTAGCGAATAGAGGTAGTTGTTGCACTGATAAATATTGATAAATGCCAAATAAGAAGAACATAAATGTTAAGGTGACGGCTAAAACGATGATTCCCAGAATCCCTTTCGCGATCTGGTACATCACTTTATTTAATTACTTCCCACATTCCTTATCTGATCTGAAATTGATTTCATTCCGTAATTATTACTATCCTCTTTCTGGACCAAAAAGCTTTCAGTAAATTGCAAAAACACTGACTAGATAGGAATCACTGAAAAGAACAAAATATCAATTAAATTGACGAATTCGAATTCGCGAAGTGTTATGAGCTACGCAAACAAACTTTCAGTAGATTGTAAAAACACGGACTGGCCAAATATTATTAATTGGTTTTTGGGTTGTGGATTATGGAATCATTCAGAAATCCTGCTGTAAAAATTAATTTCACCTATCATTAAATAAAAATTCAAAATAAAAAGGTTTTGCAGAATTTGAACACGAATCGTTTTAAATAATTATTGATATAGGTGAATATGTTTTACATGTTTAATTTCAATTTTTAATTAGAACCTGGTTTTACCCAAAATTTGTTTTAGAAAGGGTAAGGTTGTGATTAAGGAAGGAAGGTTGATGAGATGTAATTAAATAGCCATTAGGTTTACTCAAGCTTTAAAGGCCTGCTAACTAGTTAAACTATTAGTTCCAAGTGGATTCTCGCAGAATGATTCTATGAATTTTTATACATAATCTTCACCCTTCTATTAAATAGTTTGATCACCGTGAATCATCCTTTATTTTTAAAATGTATTTGATTATTTCACCAGGTTTTGAATCAAAAAATATTTTCCCTTTCAATTTCTGAACTTTTTTTTTTAAACAGATGTTCGCTTGTGGAGTCACACCAGTTGCACACTTCGATTAAACATATTAATTATTGCATTTTTCAA